>MU224515.1:1629883-1657302 GCA_018584345.1 Thuja plicata
ATCCACCAATTAATACACCTCAGATTATTAAGTCCCTACAAGATGTATGCCTTTGAAATACTTGAAATAATTAACTGTTTGTCGGTTTACCTTGTCTGTCCTTATTCTCCTTGATTACCGATAAGCAATAAAACTTATTTACCAAAGCTCAGTAAATATGCAGAGTATACCAGTCGATCCAGAAATGCATATGTGAAATGTAAAATAATAAAGTAATAAACCATACACATATAACATATGGATTTTAACGTGGAAACCCTGTTAAGGGAAAAAAACACTGGGACCGGTACCCCTAATTTTCACTCTTCTGAAGTGAGCCCTTTTAGGAGCCAACCCTATTAAAGGTTACAAACACACTGTTAAGTGTGACCTTGTTAGAGGATTTTTATACATAGGTTGTCACTTAGTATCTGGCATCTATGCTACCATCCTTGAATCAGCCTTTAGACTGTCAATAGGATTTATGCTAATCTTACTATCATCCTTGAATCAGCCTCCTTAGACTGTCAATAGGATTTAGGTAAGACCGATGCTACTATCATGAGTCAACCTTTTTGGTAATTTGTTAGGATATACCTCAATTATAGAAGATGGTTAAGTCCTTCTCTGTTAAGAGACTTAATGCTTCAATGGTTAAACTGAAACACAATGACCTATTTCTAATGCAACTTTGAATTGCAAATATTCAGATCTATTTACGTACATTACCTTTTTGATCAATGTATCAATTAAATTCCTTTATACTTCACACTTTCTACTCTGTGATGCTGTGCTTGTCTGTTCATTGGTGTCTACAAAATTCTTTAGCTCTCCCTTAGCTTGATTGATTAGGACTGTATGAAGTTTATCCTTCACCAGTTTCTCTTCAGTATCTTGTTTTTAAATCACTCCCCCATGTATCTGAGTGCATACAAAAATGAATTATTCTTGTCTCTTATATAGACATAATATTCCTTAATTCTTGATTCTTGATTCTTGGTGTGAAAAACAATCCAGCCAATTTGATTTATGGTTTTAACTCCTAATTTATCTCATAGTTATCTTCTTGCCAAATGTAAAAATCAATTGCTTAACTGTGACTGAAAAAAACAAATAAAACAATCAGTTAAGTCTATCCTTAAGCTTTGCCAGCTAGATATTTTGTCATTTTCTAATCTCTCTGTTCTGTTGGTCAATTTTGTAGTTCATCACCGGTGACAACTACCAGTTCTATTGGTGCAACTTCAGTTAGCTTTAGGATCTCCGTCCGTCGGGCATCATTGGATCTTTCTCATCGGGCAACTCTATTTTCAGCTCGTCGGCCATCCTGTGATTCTGCTTCATCGAGAAACACTATCTTCTGCTTGTCGGGCATCACTGTGACTTTATCTCTGTCTTTACCGATGGTGTGCACTTTGTCGGTGTTGTCTGTCATTTAGTGGATACTTGATTTTTATGCATGGCTGAAAGCATAACCTCTGTTCCATTGATTCTCTGAAGTCTTTGGCAATATGTACATGACCGTACAGATGATATCAAGTTGAATTGAATGAAAATACAAACCATTAACTGATTTAATGTCTTGTATCATCTTCAACTTAACATTATCAAACATTCAATTAGTTACATGTCATCATCCTTTACCAGAGACATGCTGGATTATTTGTTTCCTTTTAGTCCATGTCCCTAGACAGAGCCAATTGTTGGCCTGCGTATGACACCCCCAATTTAATTTTTTAAAATTGATCCCTTATCCTATTAATGATGATTAAAGGTGAGATTTGCATGATTTTGTTCATAATATTTTCATAAATATGACATTTCATGAAGGGAAAAATTTGAAGGAATTATTGAATTACTGAACCAACATAATGGGCTCAAAGGGTTCAAACAGTTTGCGGGGTTCAACAGGTTCCACATGTATAAAGATACAGTTCAAAGGACTAGGTTCAAGAGTTCAAAGTTCATCGGTTCAAAGTCAGTGGGTTTAATAGTTCAGAGTTTGTTGGCTCAAAAGCTCAAAATTTCCAATCTCATACAATCAAAATTTTCTCATCAAACTCGGGAATTTGAAAGAAGTAATTGAAAGGTTCAAGTTCAAGTTTGAGATTCAAGGAATTTGATATCATTGATGTACTTTCTTGAAAAATCCAAAACATTTTTAGGAAATGGGAGCTAGAGAACCCCAGGGTATTCTTATTTTAGGGTGATCACAAAAAACCTATACATACATTAGTATTGACAATTGCTACAGAATTCAAAGTTCTACCACCACATGATGATGACAATAATATGGGGAAAATCAGATTGAACTTATTGTGATATCTTCATTGTCAGGATATTGACATAACTTCCAAGTGCCATCTTTCCAAGTCTAATCTAATTCACATTTCTTATTCACTCCTGATAGCATATGGAAAATAGGCTCATCAACCTTTAATTTTAAGATTGAAAGGAAATTGTTAAATATAGTCAAAGGTTACACTTTTTTGAAAGTCTATTTATGACTAGATAGGAGGAATTCAATTTTTACAAAGATATATAGTAGTGATCTAATATAGAGGGAGTGTGAGAAAGTTTGATTTCATGACATATTTCTAGACCCATACTCTTTTACCAAATAAATTTCACTCAAAATATCATTTCTCTAGTCGCTCCAGTGAGAATGCAACAGATGAGGATTAAACCAACATATTCAATTATGAGAAAGAGCCAACAGTTCAATAAAGAGTTATGCCCCCTATAAAGAGACTGAATTTGACTAGAATAAAAAGTCAGGAAATATGTTCAGTCCACCCAAATCATCATGCTATTCTCACTCCTAAAGATGCGGGTAGATTTAAGAATTAAAAATAGAGGTTATGATTATAAATTTATGGGTTCACAAAGAGACAAATGATAATAATGATTGTAGCTATCGATGATGGACTTGAATCTCGGCGGGATCAGTTTCCTAAATTCACCTCTGAAAGGCACAAGGAGTATTTTTTTATCTTAAGTTGATACATGTCATAATTCTAAATGCCACCTATCTAAATCTTATTACAAATATCATTTCAAACTTTATAATATTTTCTTTATAAACCTTTTAATTCCAATATTTATAAGGATGTGAAGCATAGAGAGGAGATTTATCAGGAGGAAAATAAAAGATAAAAGATAAAAGATAAAAGAAAAGATTAATTAATAATCTTTTCAAGATACAGTTAGGGAAACAAAGATTCTTCTTGGAGAGAAACATATTTAAAAAGAGGATTCTGGCCAGAAAAAGGGGTTCTATTTTTTTTTTCGGGAAATTTTGTAGGCTCTAAAGGAAGGAGACATTTTTTCAGTTTGTTTATTTTGTAACAGAGAAAGGGAGGGGAAAATATATTTTTATTTTTCAAACTTGATTCTGGGTGGAGTGATAAAATGATCTCTTGGTAATTTTTATTATGTATTTAAAAATAATAAGGAATCTATATATTAGATCTGTGGGTTTGAATATATATTTCTTTGATTGAAATTAATCTATACGTTGTTTCATCATATTTAAATGCTGTCTTGCTCCATTTTATTAAGTATGTGTGTGTTGTGACCAATTAATAGGAATAGAAGGGTGCATCCTTCAGCCCAGGGGAACTCTGGAAAATCAACTAAGTGGCAACCTCCCCCTCTCGGTTGGGTCAAAATAAAATTTGATGGGGCCTCACAAGGCAACCCAGGAATCTGTCAAATTGGGTATGTGGCTCGCGATGAAAAGGGAGAGATCTTGGATTTAGGAGCCAAAAGGCTAAGAGACGGGACTAACAATGAGGCTGAATGTTTGGCGGCAGTGGAGGCCGTACTTATAGCAAGAAGACTATAGATTAGAAGGATCTAGTTGGAAGGGGATTCGCTCCTAGTAACAAATGGGATTGCAAGAGGGCATATGGATACTTGGTATCTAAAAAAACATATCAGGCGGATCAAAAACTTGGTTAGAGAGCTTGATGACTTCAAAGTCTTGCAAGTGCCTAGAGAGGCAAATGAATTGGTGGATAAAATGTCAAACATTGGGGCCAACAACTCTCTCGAAAATAAATTTGAATTATTTGAGGATTTTAGAATTGAGGCATAGAGACCACTTAATAACCTTGGTGGTGGGTGATGAACTAGCAAGCATAGGGTTGAGGTGTCAGACCACCACCCAAGTGGCAGCTTTGCACATTTCAAAGAACCAAAATGATGTCAAGTAGGATGAGTGCTTTAAAATCAATGCGAATCTCACAATTCAAGATCTCTCATAAAAGGAAGGATGACATAGTACAAGGACATTAATGAGAAAAGATGGAAGGATGGAGGCATGATGGTAGTATCCCTGTGATCTAGAGGCTTCAAAACTAAGCTTAAATAAACCACCCATTACGAAGGTAACACACAACTTGAGCAGCGACAAATTTCTCTGGTTACAATGGAAGCCAATTTCTCCTTGTCCACCAATGGCCAAATCCCCACATTCAAAGGTCCCATCACCATGAACTGACTGAGCCACATCTTCACCGAGGATGGGGATGACTTCTGGTATGCTATCAGGGAGTTATTCGGGGATCATTTTCTACAGGCTGGATGGAGGCCGAAGACAAACATGGATATCTCATCCTTTTTTGTGGGCATTGGACTCATGGTGGCTGATTCAAAAGAGGAGGTGCGTTGGGTGGTTAGGCAGTGTTTAGCAATTAATGGGCTGAAGGGGTGGAGGAGATCATTAATTGAGTAGAGGTTGGGCTAGGGTTGAAGATGGCTAACACTCCTTTCCGCATGGTAGGTCATGGTAGAAAAGGCCTGCAACCTCTGGTTATATGGTCTACGGCTTGTCCTGAAGACATACACCTTGCTCGTGCCTTGTGTAGATGGAAAGAACTAGTGGCTTCCTTAGAGAAGAGGAAGTTGGAGTCGAAGGAGATGATGGAGGATGGGGTTGTGGGTGGCCAAAAGAAGAAAAGACTCCCATGAAGTCTTCTATGCCTGTCAAAGAGGATGGGCACCCACAAACCCGTCGCCAGTTGCCAACAACCAAGAAAACAAAAATGGCCAATGCTGCCCGAGTGGTGGGAGATGATTAGTGTGCTGTAAGGCATGGGAGAGCCAAGGAAAGGAGAAACATTGGAGCTCTGGTGGATGAAGGTGGTGCATTTAGAAACTTCACTAAAGAACAGGTTGCCAAGTGGTACAGCTAGTAGGGCCACTATCTCTTTTTGCATTTTGTGTTGATAGAAAACTTCTTGGGTTTTTGGGGCTTTTTTTGTCTTCTACTACATAGTCGACCCTAGTCATGGAAGAACAATGTAATTTTTGATGTCTCTTTTGCATTTTGAAACCGATAGCTGATGATGGCCAATGTAATTCTCAATGTAATCTTTTACTTATCAATACAATAAAAAAATATTACCTATCAAAAAAAAGGTATGTGTGTGTTGTAAAATCTGTTGGTTTTATGCACTCATATGTACAAAAATTAAATATTTGATCTCCCTCTAGTTTATCTATAGTGGGAAGATTGAGTAAATGGCCTTTGTGCCATGTATTTAGTTTTCTTTTAAGTTATTTAAATTTGTAATCGCATTCATTCCATGTTGATGGGTGAATGTCAGTGTGCCTTCTTTTCTTTCTGGTTAAAGACATAATCAAAATCTCATTCATTGTAAATCAAATGAAGGGAGTTATACCTTCATATAAAAATTTAGAGAGAACTTGCACATAACCATTGCAAGTGACTCAACTGTTAGTCTCAGGTTTTGTCTTCCAATTTGTGCATTTAGGAGTCATTTTGAAAGCTTGTGTAAAAGGAAAAATTTATTCACTAACAAGGTGCAATTTTGATTTGGTTATAGCCAGAAAAGCCATCCATAATAGAGTACATCTCATATCCTTCTGTAAATTCCATGATCATATCAATGTTAGGCAGGGGAAAATCATCCTTGGGACATGCCTTATTTAAATCTCTGAAGTCAGTGCACACACAAATTGATTTATTTCGTTTAGACACATGTACTATGTTGGATATCCATTCCGCATAATCAATAACCTAGATAAATCCAGCTTTAAGTAACTTTTCCAATTCATCCTTGACAAGTAGTGCTACATGTGGATGCATCTTGTGAAGTTTTTTTTTGATCAACTTTACTCTAGGTATGATAGAAAGGTGATGCATAGTGAGGTCTAGATCCAGACCAGGCATATCAGGATAGTTCCAAGAAAATTTGATCTTTTCTCTTTGAAGAAATCAGTGAACTCCTTCAATTCCTCTTCTAAAAATGATTGAGCTACATGCACAATATGTGGAGTTTCCTCTATTCTAATGTTCATTGGTTGTGTTGGTCCACTCAGCACTGATGATATTTCATGTAGGTGTGTTGGAAGGATATGGTGCCTCCAAGAGGTTTTCACCATTGGATACGTCATTTATTTTTACTATTTTTGGGTCTGACAACCCCGACTAAGTGGTTTTCACCATCAAAACTCATTTTCTTTTTACTTTTTATTTTAAGACTGATATACTTGATATCCACTCTACCATGTTCATGCTCATTACATTTGTGGAAGAAGGGATGGCTTCAACACCATTCAAGTAGCAGGACAAGGAATAGTTATTTGAAAAGGATAACATATTCATAGGCTTAGTAGAGTTCCATTCAATAAGCTCAGGATGTACCAAGGATAGAGGTTCGATGGGTTCTAGAGATAGCACAACATTGTCATTATCATTCATGAATGTTGATCCAAGATCTATGATAATATCCTCTAAAGAGTTATTTAGACCATGAATCTTCCTAAGATTGCTAGCAGAGTCATTGTTAGTATATTATGGACCTAACCCGTTTGACCTAACACTTGAATTTTGACCTTCATCTCATGCAGCCATTTGATCAAGGGAGAATTGTATAGGTACTATCTCAATTTGTGGTTTTGATTTGATTCCTGTGCCAATATTGGTTATAAGGTTCCAGTGGTTGTTTGGAGAATGGTTTATGCTTTGATTGGTACTTGACCTATCTTCTTGTTCACTTTGAGAATTAGAGCTTTCTCCTTGGGTATTTTGGGTATTAGAGCTTTCTCTTTGAACATGATAAATTTCCCCCCTTTCATAGATAAGTGCATACTTGTGAATAATGTCAAATTTAATATCCATAATAGCATCATAAAATTTGTCCCTCTCATACTCATGTGAGTCTATTTGGATATCATCAGACCTATCCAAATATTGTTCTAGAGTCATGGGGTGTTCTTTTTCTTCTTGTTTTTTTGATGTTAATGAGTTGACTCCATAGTAACCAAGGGATTCCATCATTTCTGTCATGTTCATATGATGAGGTAAGTCAAGCACATGGGTCACTATTACCAATTGCCCCCAGTTAGGCTATCTTTCTCTTAGTTTATTTTTATGCTCATGTTCCTAATCAAGTGATTCATTTATTTCCACTACAGTTGTATGCTCTTGTTATGGTTCATGAGCCTGTAGGTGTTCATACTCAGGGGTAGTTTCTTTTAATTTCTCTTCTTGTAGTATCTCCCCTTTGGGATCAGACTGACTTACTACTGATTGAGGTAGATAGGGTTCTCCTCGATACTCCAGGTTTTCTATTTGTATATGGAGTAATATTTAATATGAAAGATGAATAATCTCTACCTCTTCTTCATAATCAAAATCTGCTTCTTTATCGAAGATAGAACCATTTCAGGATGAGGGGTTAGATTTCTATTCATGGTACCCAAAACTTGTTTTATCCTTAGGACTTATGAATTCTATATGTAGGGGTTCTATCAGTCCTTTTCATTTTCCTAGAAAACCAATGCCTTTGTATCCCATTTGTTGTATCAACTTGTATCCTTTTCCATACTTTTGAGGGAAAATCTCTATATGCTTTACTTCTGCATCATGTTCCTCACCTTTGTAGAGCTATTGGAGAACTAATTTTTCTTCATTTTCTTCATCAAGAGATGTTCTTTATTTCACCATTCTCGTTCCCTCATGTATAGTTAATGTATTAGAACTAGAAGGTTTAGATGAGAATTATGGTTTCCCATGAGATCTGTGGATGCAAGAAGATTAGTTAAATATGGAAGCGAGCTAAAAGTATACTCTCCCATTCTAGTATCCTTGATGATAAGTTTATTTTGAAGATCATTCATCACAAATTTTTTTCTATTTTATTCTTCTTAATGTTTTAAAGCTTCTTTGGTGTGGGGAACCATGCTATCATCTTGCTTTAGGTTATTACAAGAGTAACTGGAGTCTGTAGGTATAGTCACTTCTAACCCATTATATGGAAACTTCACACATTGATGATATTTTGATGAAACCACTTTCATATCATGGATCCAAGGCCTACCCAATAAGATTTTGTATGCTAAGGGTAAATCTAGTACTTGAAAAATCACATCTCTCTCAATTGGTCCAACTTTGATAGGTAGAACAACCATACCTTTGGATGATCTTTCCCCTTTGTCATATGATTTTATAGTTATATTTCTTCGAGGATCAATAACATGTTATAAGAAGCCTAGAGATTTGACAAGGCTGAATGTATAGATATTCAAACAAATTCTAATATCTATCAAGACGTGTTTGACTTAGTCTTTGTGAATAAGGACTTTGATGTGAAAAGGTTGGTAATGAGGATGATTCAAGGACTTGTCACCTTCCTCATAGAAATACATATAATGCAGAGATGCTATGTGACCAACCATGGATTAGAATTTTTTAACATCTAGGTTTATAGGTACATTCATAACTAATAACGGTTGTTCAAGGATCTCTATGTGTGTTGGTGAGATCTTGAGTAACACAAAGATAGATATTTGCGTTGAAGTGCATTGCAATTGGTCCACTAGACTATAACTAGCCAAAGAAGATGATGTTGTCAATTTTTTGGTAGTAGTTAATTTAGATGCTTGAGTAGCTAATTTTTTAGGAGAAGAAGATGACCCTACCTCCCAGAGAGTGACTTTACTTTGTCCTCAGGTCACAATGTTGGATGATTTTGATTCCTTTTTGTCCTTGACTATGATGACGTTGATAGATTGGTGAGAGGACTCAAGTATGTTGATCACATTGTCAATGTTGGCATAGCTATATTTGAATATGTTGTTCTCCTTATAATTGGATGAACCTCCCTTCTCATACTTGGGAAAAGGTTCTTTGTAATCCTTGTGATCAACAGTGACTTGATGACCATCAATGGTAATGATTTCATTATCTATAAGATCCAGAATCACATGTTTCAACTTCACGTATTCATTTGTTTTGTGACATTTGTTTTGATGATAATAGAAATTGTGGTTATCATTCCACCATTTAGGTTTAGGGTCAGGTTCCCACGATTTTGATTTATCAGGAAAATGTGATGATTTTGTGATCTAGGAGAGTTTTTAATGCTGCTTTAAGTGGTTCTCCAAGAGGAGTGAAATCGCACTTGGGTCTGGGAATCCAAGGTATCCTTTCCTTACTATATTCTTGATTAGACCTTGGATTATATGAGGGATTAATGCTAGTTTTAGCATCTTTAATACTACTAGAAATATTGAAAGTGGGTTCCTTAGGCTTGGCATTGGTATTACCAACTACTCCATCATTGAACGAATCCTTGGTTTTGCTCCAATATTTACCCTTGTCCTTGTTACTTTTTTTTGATGATTTGTTATCTTTTTGCAAGGTGATATTACCTTATCTCACAAGGAAATCCTCTTCTCAGATAGAAGCTTCCACCAACTTGTCAAAAGTAGGGTGGGTTTGCATTTAGAGAGAAAAATTCATTTCAGTGTCCAAGGTATTGATAAAGATATCCATCTTTTCATTATCAATAATTTTTTGCGAGTATCTAGCAAAGATTCTTCTCCACCTCTGGAGGAATGTGATGAAGGGCTCACCTATGCATTGTTTGGTACTGCAGAGATCAAGCATGGTGACTGTGTGTTGGATATTGTAGGAGTAGTTGTTAGAAACATTGAGAGGGGGGGGTGAATCAATGTTTTTCACTTGTGTTTATTTGAGCAACTTAAAAATTAAATCAAATAGATAACAGATGAAGCATAACACAATAACACTTAACACAAGATATGATTATGGGGAAACCTTTATCAGAGGAAAAACTCGGTGGGAATTAGTACCCACAAATGATTGTACTAGTCTTATGAACCTGTTAGAGTTCCTTTGCCCTGTTAGGAGTAGTCTTTACAATTCAAGTATAATGACCCTGTTAGGAGTCTTTACAAAACCCTATTAAAGGTGGTTGGCTAACTACTCAATAAGATGAAGGCTACAACCTTCAAGTAATAGGTATATACTATATCAAAAGATGAACTACTGTAATGACACTATTGTCTGATCAATTCCGTTTATGCGCAGATGCTTTGATCTCTTGAAGAATTCTAATTCATACTAATTTAATTATATTGTTCTTCTAAATATCTTCTCTTCTTCTTTTTCATCTACACTTTTAATACAAAAGAGCATGTCTAGAATATATACATGCTTGAATAGACGTGACTAAAAACAAGACCTTAGTCGGCCCAAAAACAACATACACAACGCTTCCAAAAAAATTGGCTTAAGAGTGTTTACATGAGTGTTTAAGACATAATTACAAACATATTATAATAGGCACATAGCCATTAAAAAACAAAATATTATACGCTAATCCAAAATCCAAAGTCGGTTTCATACTCTATTTTCTGAACTGCTAGTGACTCTTGAACTTCTTGTAACATCTCTGTACTATCATACCGTACCATGCATGTATAGACTAAGCTTCATTACATGTCATAAAGCTTAAGTATAAAGGTGCATAGTATAAATTGATCATACACACGTGCGTTGGTGCTCTGATCAACTGTATATCTTTGTACTACTCTATTTTCTATACTTAGCCAATTTTGACCTTCAAAGTTTATTGTCAAAACTTTATATGACTTTGTTGCCATAATGACAACAAAAACTAGTCCATATACATCCTGAGTGTCAACTTTCCAACAATCTCCCCCTTTTTCATTAATGGCAACAAAGGAATGTGGCCAGGTTGCTTAAAATTTGACTTAACAACAAAAAACTTTGTATCATAACTTTGGCTATATACTTGTTATATACATACACTACTCCCCCATTGCCATTAATGACAAAGGTGTTAAAATTTGTAAGTCTCTAGGTACTTATTCCAAGTACACATCTGGATAAGCAATTTGAAGATTCTTGATCTTTTGCTGCCAGAATGCCTTCAACACATCAATAGTCTGAAGATGGGCGCCTAATGCATATGTAAGCTTCTCCATCTTTGTTAGATCCATGCAGGGTCCTTGATCATATGTGACAATGGCTTCATCTATCTCTTTGATGTTCTCATTCAAAACAAATAAGAAGGGTGTAAGTGCATTTCTCAGTTGGGTCCACCTGATCCTTATCTTTCTGATCTCCATCTTAGCTTTTCCAATCTTGTCTATATGCCCTTGATAGATATTGTTGTAGATATTGATGTCTTGGGAGGATGTTTCAACTGATTGCCTTATGTTTTCAACCAAGATATCTGCCTCCTTAATCTTCTTAATGTGCTCAGAAGTGAATTTTCCTTTGTCCATGCAATTTTCTATTACTTTCCTACCCTTTGATGCTAACTCTTTCAGTATTGTGTGACCAATCTTCAATGAGTTGAGATCTAAAGAGAAGTTCTTTACCAATTCATCCAATCTTTCCTTTTTGTACTTTTCCTCTGTAGTTCTAGTAGCTGAGTCTACTAAAATTGTGAAGTGTGCTTTGAAGCTTGTTAAGATGCTATCAACATCATCAATTGACTGAATTTTAGCCACTTTCTTATTTGCTGGCACTAAGTCATTCAAAATTTTCATTGACTCCAGAAAGAGAGGGTTTCTCATAACTTGTTTCTCTTTGGATTTCTCCATGGCTAATACACTGATCTTGATCAAATCTTCTTATCCCCATGCATCTAGGCTTGCTGAGTCAAGGGTCAAGCTTGGCAATAATGATGCTGATTGTTTGATGGACGGAGTGAATATAGCTTTTTGACTATCCATATATTCACTTTTCACAGGGATCTCCATAGAGGGTGGATCATTAAGTTCATTCTTTCTCTCTTCATCTTGACCTGTTGTTTCTCCAGTAGGAACTTGTTCTTGCTGTAAAGAAGTGTTATCAGTGCATACCTTCTCAGCTACTTCAGTACTTACATTTTCTAAGGCTGACATGGTGATCTCAACATCATTTATCACAATGGTTTCATTTGATTCCTTGATTGTATTAGAGGGTGATGTAATTTTGGGTACTGAATCCTGTGGACCTGTCATAGGCACATTTGGAATTACTAGTTCTTTATCCTATTTGGGAGGGACTGGAGTCATTTTAGCTATAGGCACCATTGATGGATACATATGTCTATTCAAAAATACTTGCTCAAATGCTTTCTGATTCTCTTCACCAACCAATTCATACTCTTTGTTCATAATATGAAGAGTTCTTGTTTTGGTTCTGAGGTGAGGTTTTACCAAATCTAATAGTATTGCTTTCTCATCATGTGAGAAAATAGGGAGAAGACTATCTAATGTTTCTTCTCTAATCCTCATATCTTCCTCTATTGCTTGTCTTTTCAATAGGTCTAGTATGTTCCATACTTTGTCTGGTATGACTGTCTTGAGTTCCAATACTGACCTTTTAAACTTGATCATATGAATATATGATTTATCTATCTCTTGGTACTTTTCATAGACATTTTTAATAGAGTCTAGTCTTCCTTCATTAACAATTATGTTCCTTAAGAGTGTCAGACTAGGTCTGAATCCTACCTCAGGAGGGGCTTGAGTGTTCTTTACTTTTCTGCTTGTTGTCCTTGAGGATGGGTGACCTGTGGGAACTTGCTTCCTTCTTCTGGTCAACTTTCTTGGTACTGAAGGTGGAGAGGATTCTAGATCAATGGTGGTAGAAGGCGCATATGTACCTTCATCAGACTTCTTCCTTTTCTTCTTGGGGATATCATCAGATTTTTCTATTTTCACTTCTGCAGGAGTTTTCTTAAGTTCTTTTGCAATCTTAGCTTCTTTCCAAGTTCAAGATATGCATTCATGCATACTTCCTCAATTTGTCACCAAATACATGAATCCATAGGTGCATACTCAAAGGTGAGTATACCAGCCACGCAGGGGTTCAGAGCTAGAATAGCTCCCCCTAAGACCATGAGGGTCATCTAACTAGAAGTAGAAGGTGCGTCCACTAAGGATGCATCTACTACCTTGTTCTCATCAATATCTTTCTTTACTTCAACCCATATTTTACCTAAATCTTCTATAGATTTTACAAACTTTACTTCTCTAGATTCTTCAATCAATGATTCTTTAGGATTTTCTTGTTTTTGAGTTCTTGACCTGCAAAACCTTGAGATATGTCCTGCTTTGTTACATGAGTGAAAAATTATTGGAGGTCTATTGATATTGTTTATCATGATGCATTGCTTGGCTGTATGTCCATTATAATTGCATATCCGACATTAAATATTCTGATAGTTTCTCTAAGGTTGATTTCTCTAATTGTATTGAGTCATATTTATTTGATTCTGTTGTGACTGATTTCTTTGACTTATTTTGCAATGTATAGCCCTATGACCAAATTTATTACAGGAGTAACAATAGCCATTGAAAGGTCTTACCTCTTTACAATCTCTTGCCAAGTGTCCATGCTTGTTACAAGCATAACAAGTTCAATTCACTAGCTTGTGTTGATTTGTAGGAGGTTCTATATTATCCTTTGCAAGATCCTCACTTTTCTTTGCTTCTGTGGATTCTTCTTGTGATTTCTTTCTTTCTTTCATTTCATTGATTTAAATTTGAGCTACACTATATCCAACACCAGTAGTATCACCTCTTAGCTTTTGTGCATAAAGTTGTGATTGAATTAGATCAGAACTCGTGTGTAGTTTCTCAATTTTATCTTTTGCTTCTGTTAGTTCAGATTCTATCTTTTTCTTGATGTTTTCCAACTCCAAGATCTTCACATTTTCTTGCATAAGTTCTTCATCTAATTGTTTAATTTCTTTGGTCTTTTCTTCAATAGTAGTTAGGCTATCACTAAGATATTCATTCAGATCTTCAATATTATCTTTCAAAGACATGTTCTCTTCATTTAGATTTTTGACCATTTTTCCCAAATCATTTGTAGAGCAATCTTTCAGATCTTTTCTTAATTTTTTGATAAGCATTTAGGAGCCATAAAATTTTAGTTTAAGTTCTTCATTTTCTTTTTCAGATCTGTCAAGATCATCAAGGGCTGCTTCAAGATTATTTTTCATATGTTTCTCTGCTACTGAATCCATGATCTCCTTAGGTGGTTAAACTTTCTTTTAGAGGACCAGAGCTCTGATACCAATTGTTAGAAACACTAAGAGGGGGGGGGGGGGGGTGAATCAGTGTTTGTCACTTGTGTTTATTTCAGCAACTTAAAACTTAAATCAAATAGATAACAGATGAAGCATAACACAATAACACTTAACACAAGATATGATTATGGGGAAACCTTGATCAGAGGAAAACCTCAGTGGGAATTAGTACCCACAAATGATTGTACTAGTCTTATGAACCTGTTAGAGTTCCTTTGCCCTGTTAGGAGAAGTATTTATAATGCAAGTACAATGACCCTGTTAGGAGTCTTTACAAAACCCTGTTAAAGGTGGTTCGATCACTGCCAGAGCTCACTTCTCAATAAGATGAAGGCTACAACCTTCAGGTAATAGATATATACTATATCAAAATATGAACTTTTGTAATGACATTGTTGTCTGATCAGTTCCATTTATGCACATATGCTTTGATCTCTTGAAGACTTCTACTTCATGCTAATTTCATTATATTGTTCTTCTGAATATCTTCTCTGCTTCTTTTTCATCGACACTTTTAATACAAAAGTGAATGTCTAGAATATATACATGCTTGAATAGACGCGACTAAAAACAAGACCTTAGTCGGCCCAAAAACAACATACACAATGCTTCCAAAAAAATTGGCTTAAGCGTGTTTATATGAGTGTTTAAGACATAATTACAAACATAGTACAATAGGCACATAAACATTACAAAACAAAATTTTATATGCTAATCCAAAATCCAAAGTTGGCTTCATACTCTATTTTCTGAACTGCTAGCGAGTCTTGAACTTCTTGTAACTTCTCCGTACTGTCATACCGTACCATGTGTGTATAGAATAAGCTGAATTACATGTCATAAAGCTTAAGTATAAAGGCACATAGTCTAACTCGATCATACACACGTGGGCTGGTTCTCTGATCAACTGTATATCTCTGTATTGCTCTGTTTTCTATACTTAGCCAATTTTGATCTTCAAAGTTTACTGTCAAAACTTCATATGACTTTGTTGCCATAATGACAACACAAAATAGGCCATATACATCTTGAGTGTCAACTTCCCAATAGTAGTGTTGTATGAATTAGTGGATGATTTGATCAAAAGTTTGAATCCCTGGTTCAAACCCACTGAGCCAACTCATGGCTTGGCCACTGAGATTCCCGAGGAAGAGTCACATAAGATATGTTTGTTTGTGCATAAATTTCATAAGGAGGGCGCAAAATTCTTGTACATGATCTTGAGGGTCACCATTTCTGTCATATTTGTCATACTTGGGTATTTATACCTTGGGAGGAAATGGTGGCATATATAGATTCCGATAAAAGGGAAAAGGAAATATAACTTTAAGAGAATACTTGTTTGTATATTGTTACTTTTGCTTCTTGAGTTACATGTTTTCCTACCTCATGTCTTGCATTTTCTAACTAAGAATGGTCATAGGAGATTCTTCTTCTTTTTGAACTAGTCTCTCAACATCAAAGTTTGGAGGGAGCTTGACTCCCATAGATTCCAAGTGCATGAAGTACATCTCTTTATCCATGTCCATGAGTATTTGAATCATTTTCTAAAAGTGTTTGTCATGTTGACATCTTTGGATTTCTTCTTCATTTGGTTCTTTTTCTGGGATAGAGTCGCCACTATGTTGACTCTGATTATCTTTACTAGATCCCCAATTATATCTTGACATGTCAGATTGACTTTGATTATCAGTATGGAAATATTGTTCACCCAGACTTGAAGTACGCGTATTAGATTTGAGTGGTGTCTCTGGAAAATATTTTTGATGTGATGAAGGTCTAGATGTAGAGATGTCAACAACTTTTCCTTTTGAATGAGTTTTATCCTTTTGTCGTTAACTCCTAGTTCAAACTAGCATGAAAGATAAACATAACCAATAGATGAAGTGAATAGATTGATGGCTCAATGTCAAAGATCACCAAATGATCACTTTCCTTAGAGGTTGATGAGAGATATTTTGATGAAATAGAGCTGAGCTAGGTACAAGGTGTTAGGATTTGAGACCTAAATGTCTACTTATTGACACTTGTGACCAAATTGATTGAGATTTATTTTGGATGAGATAGATCACAAAAAGTAAGATCATTTAATAATCTAGGACAAGAGATGAAGATAGGCCCAGTAATTATGTCAAGGATACATGATTGCTGTGATAAGGTATGATAACTGATTCAAGACCCAACGATGAAGATTAAGATAATTGTAAGGATATCAAATATCAAATATCAAATTCAAATAATGAATTTTAGTGAATTCTCATATGATGATTCACACTGTGTTAGATGATAATTACCATAGAACCATACGACTTTATGCTTTTAGGTATTTTTTCATACAATAATTCTCGCTGGACAAAACAACAGGACAGGACAAGGACAATTTGCTACTTGATTTTTGTGAAATATTTGGACAAATTTGTTCGATTCTGATGGGATTGCTCAATGTCTGAAGGTGTCTTATGTTGTTTTGGTGTCAATTGAAGGTGATTCAAACACATCAAACACAAAGGAGGGAAAATCAAACATACTTTCTATCCCTATAGTCAATTGGCTTAGTGATAAAATCCTCGCTCGCTAACTTAGGTGCACACCCAATATCTAATCAGAATATGGACTCCACAAGCCATGCAATGGGTCTAGTGATGTTGTATTAGCCAAATCCAAATGATAATGGGGGAACAATATAGAGAGTGTCATGGGAGATTTACTATCTCCCTTACACTTAGATTATTTCACTCTTGGTTAGTAAGGTCATTCATTCAAAACTATATCCCATAGTCTCACAAGGAAATATTGAGACCTATAGCCCTATGAGTACCCAGAATGAGTGTAGTCTCTCAATAAATATTGAAGCCTCTTGGCTCTAAAAACATCCAAGAATTCCTAAGGATCAAAAAAGTGATCAAAAGACAAGAATGATTAAGTCTTCCAAGACTTTAATCTCAAGGAAGCGTCTTTATTATAGTGAGGTGGAAGGGTTGGCTTCTACCTTGTCCTCACTTGGGTCTTTCCCAGGAGATTTTTACCTTAGACCCTCTAAAGATAATCCATGAAAAGATATGGATAGCAAAGAGAAGGTATAGATTTATGATTCTCCCTCAAAGAGGAGAAGAGCATAATCTCCTAACCCCGTTTTTTTTCCCAAACATGCCAAATGCTCAAAGATTACCCCAAAATATTAATTTACTAACACAAGTCAAACATATCTAGGTTTCTGATCTTCCCTAAAAGGAAAGAGAGCATACTCCCTTAATGCTTAACTTAACTCACACAAGAAATCACCTACTTAATCTATGTGCCTAAATAAACATTAAGAAGTATGATCATTTGGTTGATGTGAACTTAGGCAACCTGCAAACACCACAAGCTTAGTAGTCTTAATCAATATCTTTCACAAAACGTCCTACAAGAACAAGTGGATTAGTAGTTTGCAAAAGAGTGTTCTCAAGTAGTATATTGGACAAGCAAATCTTCTACCAAATGTCCTACAAAGATGTGTTAGGTTGTAAAACCATAAAAATAGAAGATCACCAAGACCAAATTAGGATTTAGAAACCAAAAATCACTTCAAACATACCCCTAAAAATTCTCTTTGTTCTTGAAATGACAAAGTACAAAGGATAAAATGACATCCATATTCATACGACAACATATAAGGAACCATACGAAAAACAACAGAAAGATGGTGTTCTGTACAACTATTCTTGAAGAAAAAAATGATAAAAAAAACTTGAAAGAAGACTTGTACGATAATTTAAATAGCATAAAATGACAAAATAACTATAACTATTTTGTTGTACGAGTACATCAGAAAAATAGTACGATGAACAACACAGTTTGAGAAAAATATCGAGAATATTATGAACTTGGGGTCAAAATGAGTTCGAGCCCCACGGTGGGCACAAAAAATGTGTGGAGTAAATGTGGTTCTAACTTGCAACAATCTACACTCAATAAACCATTAACTTAGGGGTCAATAAGCATCAAATTTAACTCAAATATTGTGAAAAAAATCCCTAAAACTAGCTTATTGCTTCCCAGATGAAGTGAGTTTGATTCTTAATAGATGCTAATTGTATTAGAAAAAGAATCAATGACTAGAATACTTAAAAATGAAAGTTTTAAAATGAGCATGATGTATGGACTTGCATTCCTTTCTCTCAAATCATAGAAATGATATTCAAAATGCAACTATGAACTAGCATGAGACTAAATGCATGTTTAATCTAACAACATATAACAACTATTAAGAAATCAAACTAAGATTAAGCTATCTAAGAATAATGAAAGAGCTATTATAGAATGAATATTATCTTCTACAATGAGAATACTCTAGGATAAAAATGGTATTATAGTATTAATTCAACAACGCATCCTCCCCAACAAAGGAGAGCTATCCCTTTTTATAGAAACCTCCTAAAAATGGATGGTTGAGATTAAGAGGTGGAAAGAGAGTGGCTAGGATTAAAAGTTTAGGTAGGGTTTTGGTGGGAGTGAAGGAGATTAAGGGGCAAAAGAGGTGATTGGATGAGATTCAATTTAAGAGAGGTTGTTCCAACTGATTGATTTTTGATTGGTCAAAAAATGTATTTGTTGGCAAATATATTTTTAATCACCTTTTAATCAAAGATTATATGTGCACACCCATGTGTGAATGGGTTCATCTAATAATAGTGCAAAAACCTTTATATAAGTGTGCAATGTGTAGTGATTAAATGATTTTTCAAGCTTGAGTTAGGATAAACTTGATGATTTGATTTAGGAACTTGGTATAATCATGCAAGGGAGATTTAGGAACTTGTGAAAGAGTGACAAGCAGAGACACCAATATGGAAATGTAAACATTGATCTATGCAGATGGTGATGTACAGGTGGAGACATCACTGCACTAAATAGAGATGCCGATGCGATAACTGGACCTGTAGGTGTACAAACATTTGAAGTTTGTTAAAAAATTTAGGGACGTGGGTCCCACTGGGCATGCCAAAAAATATATGTGCTAATTCTTCCCTATGTAGTTAGGCTAAAATAATGCAAACATTAGAGGTTAGCAAGATCTAAACAAGACATTAAAAAATGAGAATACAAAGCACATAACCTCCGATAGAGCGTAAACAAGCGCACTCAAGGCTTGTTTGATTTTCTCTATTGGGAGAATGTGGGTGTGCTCTCTGAAACACAATATTTTTAATCCCCAAGGAATGAAAGATATCAAAGATTGATGTGAATCCTAAAGGAAAACTAATGGATATTAAAAGGAATGCAAACTAGTATGAGGAACTAGCTGAAAATAATGATCCAAGATGATTTATGAAGATGAAAATGATATTAAGATAACTTGATTCAAACTATAATGATATTAACATGCTATTGATATTTAATAAAAGAAACTAGCTAAAATGAAAATAATATGAAGAATGCTCTTAAAAATCTTGAACTATATTAGCATGATAACAATGCATATAGACAATAGATTCAAAATGAAACTAGCATTATGATTCTACAATGAAAATATGGATGATATGAAAGTAGTGAGGGGTCCTATTTATAGGTTTTTTGAGGTATATGAGGAGATTGAATAAGGTGGAACCTATGTGGAATCCACATAGGAGACACATGGGAAAGGGAAAAGTCATGCAAAAGTCATGAGTTGCTCACACATATGTGAGAAACTTGAAAAGTGATGGTCATTTAAGAAAGGAGACAAAATTGAAGAGTAGGAGAGGCTCAAGGTTTCTCACACATGTGTGAGAAAATCCCAAAGAGGGAAGAAGGGAAAAGCATGTAAGAGTGTAGGTGACCATTTATGGTAGGTGGTTGGCCACATTGTAAAGAGTTTCTCACACATGTGAGAGAAACTCATTCAGCTTAATGAAGTCATGAATAACATGGATTAGTGGGTTAATAAAGGATTAACTCAAAATGATAGGTTTAGTGGGTGAGGTGATGGGTGTGGGCTAGGTTTTAGGTAGGATTTAGATTTAGATTAAGTTAGATTAATTTATAGCATGGTTTAGAAGCAAGTGGGAATACTGGAGGAATTAAATAAATATAAATTTATTTAAAAGGTGATAATAGAGGAAATGCATTAAATAAAATTTAATACATTGAAGGGATGTATTTAAATTATATTTAAATACTTTAGGCAATGAACCTATTTAATTAAATAAATTTAATTAAAAAGGTAGATGCATATGACAAATATGATTAATTAACCATAATGTCAAGGGAGATATTCATTAAATTTAATTAAATTAATAAGAGTGTTTAAGGACATTTTTAGATGTCTACAAGACACACGATAAGGTTGATTGACTTTACGAAGAAAAAAATAGATGTTACTTTATGGGGAATGGTTGCTAAAAAGAAAGGTGTCCAACTACCACAAGCCTACCTCTTGCATGAAACCACTATCCTTGCTATAAAACATGGTCACGTGTCTGAACATAATGGAAAGGTGATTACCACTACAACCAGTTTAAGCCTATCTTTAAACCCTAATATACATGAATACGAAGGCATCAAAAAATGACTCAATGATAATACCGATTGCATCAAATTAATGCCAACAAAACATGTTTCCCCATGTTCACCCACTACAAGACTTCCAATTTATGCTCTGTGAGAAGAGGTTAGACGTAGAGTTCAACCCTTCCAATGCATATTGAAGGCACCAATAAAGGTCATTAAAATTGAGATGATTTGCTATCCAAATTTCCCTCTACAACCAAATGGAAAAGAGTGCAAGAAGAGGCTAATAAAGAATGCTGATGAAAAGTGGTATTGTTCAAACTGTGATGCAATAGTCAAAAGTTTCAACTATAAGTAAATAATTCAAATAAAACTATATGACTATACAAACATAGTTTGGGCAATTGCATTTAATGAAGCAACAATACAACTCATGGGGATGTCTGTAGAAAAACTACACAATCTTCAATTTGAGAAAGACATAGAAAAAAGGCCTGAGAAGATGATAAGATATGTGATGAAAATAGAATTCCTCTTCACATTGAGTTTCAAAAATGAGACATACAAAAATGAAGAGCGCCTCAAGACAACCATCATTAAAGTTGAAGTGGTTGATTTCATTGTTGAGAGCAATTTACTACTTTCAAAAATCAAAGAGATGTGTGTTGACGACAACCACCAATCCTAGCATGTATGAAAAAAATATAAGGGCTATAATATAATAGAGGAGTTATATACGCATGGTGCAATTTGTATGGGGATCTTATGTATGAATCCCTAACAAGATGTTTCATATATATATGTTTCAAAAGATCTCTACAATATTTACTTGTCAAAATATTGTGTCCTCTACTTGCAATTTGGTCATCATAGTCCTCCCTAGGAGTTACGATATGTAGCCCTTTATTTATAGAAGAAGTGTGAATGGAAATTCTTGATTGCTCATAAAAGTGTATTATTTTGCAACTTTTCCTTAAATCAAATCTATCTTATATAGTATAGGTGAGGATATTTATAACTATGTATAATTATTTTTTGGCCATGGATGGATATGCATATTTTAACTATCTTTGCACTACATTTAGTGACAATTTAATGTTTATTAGATTTTAAAGATTATACGTGGGATAGAGTTTCCATATATAGTTGTTAAGAGTTATAGATTTTGTGTGATTTAAAAAAGAACTTAGATTTGATTAATTGTTGTAACTAACATTATCACGTGTGCATATTTTAAAGGTATGTTATGTTTAAAATGTAGACCATGGATTGTGCCAGCCAACAACATCAAGTTGATGCTTGATTAATAGAAAGTTGAAAGACAAATTGAGCATACTATGCTCGACATAAAGAGGAAATAGATACTCAGAGGCAATGCTAGGAGATTATAAAAAAGATAAACTTCTCCCCATCAAATAGAAGCATTGAGACAGCATAATCATATAGCAAGAAAAAACTATTGTGCCCATTGTAGAGAGTCAGAAGATGCTCAAAGTAATGGCACCACCCTAGAAAGTGAAGTGCATCAAGACCAACATATTGCTATTCAACGACAACCAGTGTAAGAAATGTTGTTCAACAACAATTCTAAGTTTGTGAAAACATTAAAAAGATTTAGAGAAAGAATAGATGCCCTTTCCAACCTACACACATGTATTTTCTGTAAGGAGTCTTACCCTAGAATGCTTGTACAATTATTGAGCACTCATACAACTTGCAAAAAATGATTTGGAGAGAAAGGGATTGATCATTTATCATTAGAGAACAACATGGAACCAGGAGAACAACCTATTGTATTGAAGAGGCTGAATCAAATAAAAGAAATGCTTTTAGCCACAACAAACCTAGTATTGGAAGTAACCCATGCCCTTGGGGGCCAGTAAAAATATGGTGGCCACACAATTAGCTTTGCATAGGATATAAGAGGCATTCCAAATGTTCTCCCCCTTAGAATAGAGGAACTAGATGTACTACCAGTTCAAAGACAACATGGACTAGGAACATATTATGATTGTTATGTTAGTATAGATCACATTAGAGATGCATTGGAATACAAAGTGAGATACAACCCATATTATATTGACATTTTAATAAGTATTGAACACTTAGCAGATATCCCTGAAGCAAGAACAAACATTTCAAGAATGCTTCATACTATTGAGATTGATGAGGAGACAACAATATCAAACTATGAAATGCATATCAAAGAAGACCAGACTGAAAGAAAAACAACATATACTATGTCATTTATGGGGAGTATGCCAAGTAGGCAGGTTGAACTAGATATTATTAAGTAAACACTAGGCCTCAGGGACAAGAAAGATGCTTTTATCGATTAGCCTAAATTAGACTCATCTCCAATAAATGAATACAATACTGAGGGATTACTTAATATTTAATTTCCAACTCTCTTCCCAAATGGAGCTTCTCTACATATGAAACCACGATTGAAAGAAATTAAAATGTATGAGTATACATTGCACTTGATGAGATTCCATGATTAAAGAGTTAGTAGACACCCATAGTTTGATATTTTCTCTACAATCCTATGACGTGGCATCATAGCCAAGAACTCACATCAATTTTTTTTTAAAATGTTGAATAAAGCATACCTACCACCATAAAATCCACGCGTTCAAACCTAAAGAATATTCTAGACACATAATTGGCTGAGGTCATGCACTTTGGGTCTTCCATCAGAAGTACACGACCGTATTGGAATAAGTGTCATGATAAGTTAACAAACATGATCAACCAATTAAAGTCTCCTACTATTTTCTTCACATTAAGTGAAACATACACAAAGTGGTCTGATCTATAATGTTTTCTCTCTAATGATGTGCATGCATGAATGCAGACAAATAACCAACACTTGGAAAATGTCATCAATAATCCCCATATCAAATCATTGTACTTACATGAATGATTCAAAATATTTTGTGAGGAAGTGATTGAAAAACTCCTCCGTGCAAGAGACTATTGGTATAAATATGAGTGAAAACATAGAGGTACTGCTCATGTACATGGATTTATTTGGCTCCATAATGCACCCGATATGGATAAACTTGATTGGAAAAATATGGATGAAGTTGAAAGGGTGAGCTCTTATATCAACATGTACGTCAGTGCTTGGAACCCTCATGACATTTCCTGAAGAAACAATTCTTTTTTTCACTCTCCACTAGATGACCCATGCTTGTTGAGCACAAATCATGTCTAACGATACGCAAAATGCATAGAAAGAGCATGTTTGTGAAAGAAAGGGAAAAAATGGAATGTCAGTATAGATCTCCATGGAAAGAAAAAATGTTGTCTACTCTTTTGTGTGATGATGTTGGGAAGAAAAAATATGAGCCTACAAGAAATGATGAAAGGTTAAACATACACAAACTATAAATGCTTTTAATATGGAGAGCCAACATAGTGTAAAGAGGGAAATATGGAGATATTCTTTAGATAGGATTTTGAATAATGGAGATTTGCACATAAAAGATACCCTATGTCTCTATTATCCACTTACATTTAATTGTAATGATAAGGAATGTAAATCTGGAAATATCTGCAAAGAATAATGGAATAAAATACATACCTCACAATATAGCAGATCTGTAAAAGTCTATTTTCTGATGTCTGTGTTGAGTTTCTAGAAATTTTGCAACCGGATCTAGAAAAGAAATGTGGAGATGGAGAAAACCTAGAATTATTTTTCCTTTTTGAGTCAGGTCAACCTTGACCCAAATACGGGGGCACAATTGTACCCCAAAATGTTGACCTTGACCTGCACTACTCTGACAGAAATTTTGTTCACGGATCTTGAAAGTTGGCTGAAAAGGGTATCCCAATCGGCTCTGCAACTCCCAAAATAGTGATTGTAGATATCTAAAAATGGTGTTTTGGGGTGGCTATATAGGGTTTTTCCTTAGTCAAACCCCCATTTTGGAGGTTTCCACCTCCACAAATAGCCGAATGTAATAGAATATGTGTGTGTGTGTTTCTCTTAGGAAGAGCTTTGAATGTGTAATGCCAAGATCTAATCCTCTAGATTGAAACCCTATCATTAATTAAAATGAGAGAGAAATGCATAGATTTGAATATGATAAAGAAAGCATACCAAGCCCCCAAGGCTAAATTACTCCTACCAAACTCACAATTTGTAGTTGCTACCCCATGATTGTATCTTTTGAATGCTTGAATGTTAAAAATGGTAGATCAAAGAAGAAGGAAGGATGGAAGAACTCTTTCTTGCTTCAATGAATGTTCACAATAACTTGTCCACAAAAATTATTTCATATATTAAGGAATTATCATATCTTGTCCTCCTATATCATCCTCTTTCATTCTTACATCATCATCATCATCATTATATCGTCATATCCTCATCATATTCTCAATTGATTTATTCCAAATGAAGGCAAAAGTGAGTGCTTATATAGAGATTTCAAGGTAAGCCTCCTAGGGAAATGCAAGGGCCCATAATTAAAATTTCACCTTGAATCATGGTCCAATCATAATGACCAACTAAGGAGGAAATGTATTTAATTATATTTGAATGAAAACCCTTCTGCTTTCAGATCTAAGGACCAATTTTAGATTTAGGACCCGGTTATGATCCAAATTTGAAAGTGGGAACCAAAAACTGATAGAGGTCAAGGTTGACCTCAACCATGACCTAGGTAAAGGTCAACCTCAAACTTGACCTAGGTCAGGGTCAACCTTGACCCTGACCTGAGGTTTCAGGCTGGTCAACATAGAATGTTAGTGAGGTTCCCAGGTTGGGTAGGGACCTAGGAAGATGGGAAAACATAACAAAATACTCGAAACAGGCACAAGGGGCCTAAAAGAGATGTGATGAAGGATAGGAGGGCCAATACATAGGTCCTACCTAGAAAATAGAGCGATGGAGAAGGAAATCAAGGAGAATCCTTAGGATCAACCCTAATTCCAAGTGTAGATGCATCCTAAATGCAAATCTATCATGTAAATGTACTAAAAGAGGGTTCTAAACTTACCAAAATGGAAGTGCTTCCATTTTAAGATGATACATTTATCCCCCACTTTAGCTTAGATATGACACTACATGAATATGAAAGCTAAAGTAAGAAAACATCATAAAGATAAAAAGGATATAGCCAAGTCCTCGATGTAGAGATCTTGCAAGAAACTGTTAGTACCCGCAACCTGCAGCACACAAGGTTAATGAAAATCCATAAATCACCTAAGACTTACTAAGATGATATTGAGAAGTGTATAGAGCCCCTTATGCCCCCTATTTCAACTTTCTACTTCTGAAGGGTGAAAGAGGGTGATAAGGATATTCCTATACACTAGATATGCACCTTGTTGAAAAAGCTTTTCCTAGACCCTTTATAAGGATCCTAAACCTTCCTAAACTGATTCAAGGATTTAGGTACCTAAATCACGATTCCAACACCATAGATGACACTAAAAATGGAGCTACAGAACTCAAGTTATGATGAAAAGAGTGAATGTGTATCTAAAATAATATGAAGGGAATTTCAAATTTACCTTAGGTAAAATTTGAAAAAACCCTAAAAATCCTCACAAAACCCCTAAGGGAATAGATAACATACCTCCTCATTCTTACCATTTGAAAAATTTGGGAGAGAAAGCAAGATGCCAATCAGAGAAGAACTTCGAGCGACAAAAATGGAGCTCCTGAGATAGTGCATGGCCACATGACAGCTACTTCTCAAGGTAAGATTATTGTTTTTGATTTCTGTAATCTCAATTTCTTGCTTTTGATAGGAAAGGTTGACCCTGACCCATAAAGGTTGAGCTTGACCTAGTTATGTTGACCTTGACCCTCGAAGGTTGACATGAACTAGGAAGGTCCAGATCTTCTTCTGGGGTGATGTCAACCTTGACCCAGGATGGTTGACCTCAACCCAGGAAGGTCGACCTTGACCCAGGAAGGTCGACCTTGACCTAACTAAGGTCAACCTTGACCTAACTAAGGTCAACCTTGACCTAGTTAAGTTGGATGTATAGTTTAGTGATTGCAGAGGTATGATATGATGTTACTTTGTGCTGATAGGACCTGGTTCATCTCCGAGAGCACCCCTTTGGAGGGCCACTACTGTTGATCAAAGAGAATCTGTCTGAGCTAGATGAGGATGAGACACAACTTTTGAGAGATGTGGGACTGTACTGGGTAGCGGTCTTACCACGTATGAGATTTCATTGAGCCATGATATCGAATCTTATAGAGAGGTGGACTGAGGATACATGTTCCTTTCATCTTCCCTCAAGAGAGATCATAGTGATATAAGAGGATGTATATAGGATCCTATGACTTCTAGTTCAAGGTGAGCCCATCAGACTGAGAGTACAATAGTGTTCCAAGGATATTTGCACAAATGCAGAGTATTATATAGGACGGGTTCCACAGATGCAAACTTGAGAAGACCACATCAATCTATCAACTATACTAGCAGTGTTGGAAATATAGATGGAGTAACTGAGAGGGGAGGGGTGAATCAGTTACCACAAAAATAAATCCACAAGTCCCTTAGATGTCTTTAATATATACTGCTGTTACTCGGTAGATTAACTTATCAT
>MU224515.1:1663424-1690991 GCA_018584345.1 Thuja plicata
ATTTTGGTATCACTGTTACAATGGTTAGAAAGCAACAATGAAGTGATCTGAATTAAATACAACTTATCTTGCTGATACAGATCTCTGTTCTGCTCCAATAGATCCTTACTGATCACATATATCTTTTTCAGCACCTCAAGGATATCTCTAATCCTTCATCAGAATTTGCACATTCCTGCTTCTTTTCATTTCCACACGCTTCACACTTACACACTTGAATTCGCAACTTGATCTTTCATATATACCCTTCCGGTTATCAAGTCGGCCCAATAACAAATTTCAATTAATAAATATTACATTGGTCGGCTGAATAAACATTTACAAATAATATCCTTCGCAGGCCGACAACACTGTCCAAAAATGATATTCCAGTGTTGACCAACTGATGCTCGGTGAACACTGCAGATTCTGCGAAAATCCTTTGGTTACCGACTGAGATCGGTAAGCACTGACTTTCCTTCACATATTCTTTGATGACCGACTGAACTCGGTAAAGACTGAATTTCCTTTGTCGATCGAGAGAGCTCGGTAGTAACTAATTTCTCGATATAGTATTTTGGAGCGCTCGGTAGACTCTGTAAATAGCTTCTCTTACCGTCTGAACTCGGTAGACTCGGTTAACTACCTTGCTAAACATTCTAAGCTCGATAGACTCTGTCTAATGACTGATATGACATTTGTGTAACATCAAGGACAATACACAATTAAACAATTGTTTCCAACAAGCAGGTCCGACACCCTTGGTACGGAGGGTCATGCTATGTATACTTTCTTTGGTTGTAGTACCCAACACAAAGGGTACCATATTTTCAGCACCTTTTACCCATCTCATACATAGGATGGAGAGTGATAGGACTATCTTCACATGAGGCCATAACATGCTATCCCATCTATATCATGAGTTATGTCAGTTGGTGAGATATCAACGAGAGAGTCTCACAGTATGCACATTATTGAAGATTGGTTATTTGAGCACTTCACATGTACACGACCATAGGGCTATCTGATGATAGTAGATATAGGCACACCTAGAGCCTTTTCTTATCCACTAGGAGTTTCCTAGAAGTATGGAGATATCCTTTACTAGAGGGTACGTCTAGACCATATACCAGGTACAAATGTGATATGGAGACCATACTATCGTATGATAGAGTGGCTAGATACACGATATCAGATGAGACACTCACAACAACACAAGATACTAGAGGGCCATCCTAGCCACATAGTAATGCTATATTACTATGATAGAGTGATGAGATAGTTTTGTCTTGTATAGGGGGTCCCTAGAGAAGTACCTCAGTATGCTCATCCAATGAGATACTATCAAAGACCCAATGCTATACACTAGCCATCAGTAGAATATATTATAAATAGTGAGACATATGAGAGAGAGGATGTAGAGGTAGCCCTTGATGTATCCCCAATAGGCATCAACAGGGATTACATCAGATACTGGAGTCTGGAAGGGACTTACCCCATCTTCCCTGAGGACTACCCCATAGGTGATCCAGGATTTTCAGAGAGGACACACCAAGATAGTGATGTACCAGAGTAGGAGGAGGAGGATCCCACCTCCAAGGGAGATCCCATGGAGGACCAGAGAGCAGAGGAGAGATCAGACAGGATGCCCCCGATGGTAGTATGGATGCGGATGAGCATATTGTTCATGCAACACCACTGAGATCATGACAACCTCTACATGCCCATATAGAGACACCACCTCCGATACCTTGACATAGAGAGCATGAAGAGAGTAGTCACTCCATGCACCCACCATCTAGACCCTTCAGTGATACCCAGGAGGGAGATCCAGGTATAAGACATGTATTTTATTAAAATATTTAACTTAATTTTTGAATAAAAAGTACTAACAGATAAATGTATTTTAATTCTGTAGCTAGCGTAGCGAGTGGAGGAACTTTGTATCCAAGGTTTTGAAGGATACATGTCTCTCCTACTAACTACCATCCAGCAAGTGAGAGTTCATTATTGATCACAAAGATCCCGACAGGCATGCCAACATATTTGCTTGTGTCCAACAAGAGATGAGGTCATGTAGAGAGAAAGGAGAGGCTGATGGCTGACCTACATAGATCACGAGAGAGTTTTTATGATCTCAACATGTCGAGGAGCCACTTGTGGACTACTATACAGAGATCTACATCTTCACATTGTAGATCAGAGAGATCTGGGAGCCATCGCCCATCAGAGCGTAGAGATAGAGAGAGTGATAGATGGGGCATTGTGCCACATATGTATAAAAATCAAAAGGAACAAAAAATTATATATATGGATGAAAAAATCTCTTTTCTAGTTATTTATATGTTTGATTACTATATTTTCATCAATAACATAAAACTTAACAGAAAGAAAGAAAGTGTATAAATGTATTCAAATGTAATATGCTAAAATCACATAACCTATAAAACAAACATAAATATTTTATAAGGAATAAATAAATACACAAGGAAGAAATGATTTACTAAGGATAATAACATTTTAGATGCATAATATTGATAGGATCATTAAGAGGCACACCATCCATATCAACAATTTTGTAAGCACTTGAACCAAAGTCTTCAATTACAACAAAAGGTCCAAGCCAATTAGGGCTAAAATTTCCTTTTTCAACAGGTAAAGAATTCACATTTCTTTGATTCTCATATAGCACTAAATCACCCATTGAAAATGATCGTTTAATTACCTTATTACTATACTACTTTTGAAGTGATTTATGATAAGCTTTTATATGTTCCAAAGCATTTATTCATTGTTCATCCAAAATTTCTAATTCTTGTAATCGTTGTTCTTGAAATGTATCTTTGTCAATTATCCCATGAAATGAAACATGTAAAGAAGGTATTTCCAATTCCAAAGGCATAATAGCATTAGTAACATAGAAAATATTATAAGGAGAAGTACCCGTAGCAGTATGAACACTGGTCCTATAAGCCCATAAAGAATAGGTAAGTTGGGTATACCAATCTTTTGCATGCTTATTAACTATTTTCTTTAGAATTTGTTCAATGACCTTATATGATGCTTCAACTTGACCATTAGATTGAGGATAATAGGGAGTTGAAAATCTATGTTGAATTCAATATTTCTCCAAGACTTTTATGACTTCTTTATTCTTGAAAGAGGTATTATTATCCAAAACTATCGTTGAAGGAATACCAAATTGTGTTATAATATTGTTAAGAATGAAATCACAAATAACATCCATAGTAGTTGAATGGAGAGGGACAACTTCTACCCACTTTGTAAAGTAATCTGTAGCTGTCAAGATGTACATATATCCTTGAGAAGAAGGTGGTGAGATTTTTCCAATAAGATCAAAACCCCAAATACTAAAAGGCCATGGAGCCACTTGATTACAAAGCTCATGAGCAAGAGCATGAGTCAAATTACCATATTGTTGACATTGAGGACACTTATTAACAAACATGAAATAATCTTGTTCCATTGTTTACCAATAATATCCCATTGTAAGAAGTTTATTGAGTAAAGATTTTCCATCAAAATGCCCCCCACAAGAACTGGAATGAGCCTCTGCCAAAGCTATTGGAATTTTGGTTCTACCAAGAAATCTTAACAACAAACCATCATAAGAGCATTTTTAAAGTGTATCCCCTAAAATGATATAATGTGCTGCAAGCTTCCTAATATGATTACACATGTTCCTTGTTTCCGATTCAGGAAAAGTACCATCTTTCAAAAAATGAAAGATATGAGAATACCATTCATCCAAATGCAAATTGAAATAATAAGAGGTAACCTCATTGGAAATTTCAGGGTTTTTAAGAGTATGTTAAGTAAATTGAAAGTCTTCAAAATTATTCTTAAGACAAACCAAAGAAGCTGCGCTTACCATGGCATCTACATTCCGATTATCTTTCCTAGGTAAAGTTTGAATCATATAAGAAGAGAATTGTGAAAGAACATCAAGAGACAAATATATATATTGTGTCATTTTATCATTCTTAGTCTGATAACCTCCTTTAATATTTTCCACAATCAATTATAAATCTCCATAAATTTCCAAGTTTTTAATGTTGAGGGATGAAGCTGCTCGTAAGCCAGCTATAAGAGCTTCATACTCTGCAATATTGTTAGTACAAGGAAAAGTCAATTTATATGACATAGGGATTGGTTTTTTCATAGGAGGGATCAAGATAATTCCAACACCAGAACCTGTATTACATCTAGATCCATCAAAATATAATTCCCAAACATCATCCCATTTAATAGCTAGAATGTTTTCATCAGGGAATTATATTGAAGTAAAGCATGTATCGAAATGAGGACAAGGAGCTTTAGCCAAGTAATCCATTAAAGATTTTCCTTTAATAGAATTTTGAGAAATGAAATTAATATCAAATTCTATAAGTAACATTGCCCACTTTGCAAGACGACCAGAGAGATCAGTCTTTGAGAAAAGATGTTTCAAAGGATCAAATTTTACAATCACATTGACTTCAACATTTAGTAGATAATGCCTGAGTTTCTGACAAACATAAACTAAAGCTAAGCATTGTTTTTACAAGTCTTTATATCTTATTTCGTAATCAAGTAAAGTCTGAATAATGTAGTACATAGGTATTTCCTTACCTTCACTAATGTTGAGCCAACAACGCACTCACCTCATTCGAAGTGGCTGGAGTAAATGTAGGATTTGAGAAACATGCAAATCCATAGAACCCGAATACACCTGCATGCAAATAACCTGATACAAAGTAGAAGCACAAAAATGAAAAAGCAGAACTCAGAGATGCTCAAAAGAAGAGACAATATTATTCTCTAAGCTATTTAAAAACATTACAAATTTCAGCCTATAAAGGTGAACAAACCCTAAAACAGAAAGACTAAGTTGCGCAATATAATTAATATAAAGTATTAATTATATGCACCTAAGAGACAGCTTAAGTGAAAAAAGAGTAAGTAAGTTAACTAATTACTCTAACACCCCCCCTTAAGTGAATCTCAGGAGGTAAGCTAACCTAGCACAGTTATGAAAGTAGGGAAAGAGGGTCCCGGCAACAAGGCCTGATCAGGTACCCAGTACAAGGAAATCTCTGTAAACCGGAGACAAAGGAGAAAACCCAGTGGGAAAAACTCCTCTCCAAAAAGAGATATAAAAACAAGCAAAGAAAAAAAAAATGACTTCAAGAGACTCTCTCAAAGCCAGTAGTACAATGCATGTTTCCAACCCCCCCATGAGAGAGGTTCGAGGCTCCAAAGCCTCCCCGGAATGAAAGAACCCCTTGATCAATGAACAAACCACCATGACTCCAATGCAAAGGAGTGAAAGAAAGTGGGCACTGAAGAGGTGACCTTGAAAGATGAGGTGTCACTGGAAGGCTGAGATGATGCTCAAAGGAGTAGACATGAGGATCCTGAAAGGGAATACCCAATGTAAGAGGTATGACAGGTGTGCTGACACTGTCAGCAAAGAGGAGATGAATGTCCTCTGTAGAGTCCTCAACAACTGCACCTAGTGGCTCGATGAATGGAGCTGAAGGGTCAAGTAGTGCTGAAGATGAATCCTGCTGAAGAGAAAAGTACTCCTCAGGATGAGGTGTGGCAGTCACAACACTGGTCTCGGGAACAACACAAAGGTTCAAGTGACCTGACTGCACCACATGATGGTCTCTCGAAAGAGGAGAGCTGAGCTTCAACAATGGAGATGGTGGACCAAAGTGAGAGAAGGTGTAGAGACGGGTGGAATGATCAACTATCCCTGTAGCAATAATGCCTCCTGTCACACTATCCCTGATGAAGGCTGAATTGGCTGTGAACTCAACTGTCTTCCCTGACCCACTGCGTGTAATCTGATAAATCGAGAGAAGGTTTGCAGAGAGAGATGAAAAATACAATACATCATTGAATGTGCCATCCTGAATGTTGACCGAACCTGTCCCAGAGACTGTCTGTACAGTGTTATTCCCCATGAGAATATGAGGAATAGGAGAAGCCTCAAAAGAAGAGAACAAATCCTGAGAAGATGCCATATGGTGAGAAGCACCTGAATCCAGTATCCAAGGGACCTGTGAAGGGGATGCAACAGATGCCCGTAATGCATGACCCTATCCAAAGTCCTGTCCAGATGTTGAAGAAGAGGTAGAAGGCTGAAAAGTGGACCCCTGTGAGGTGGAAGAGGATGGAGAGGAAATAGTGCTCTTCTGAAGGAGAGCTTGCAAATCTGCAATCTATTCCTCATAGACATTGAATCTCTTCTGAAAACACTGGGACTCATCATGGGGCCCCTTCTGACAATACGAACAAGTGGGGTTTTGAGACTTCTATTTCTCCTTCTTAGAAGAAGATGGTGGGCCAATAGAGTGCTGAGAAGAGGAATCAGATATCTGCTTTGGCTTCAACTTTTGTGTATCCTGAGATGACTTGGCAAGCAATTCCTGTGACTGTGAACCTATAAGAGAATCCATCTGATTGAGCTTGGAATTCTCACGAGTTAACCTGTCACAGAAGGTCTCAAAAGAGGGCATAACATGTCGGGTACCCAGTGCATCCATAGTGGAGTAGAAGGTAGAAGTGAAAATCTAATAAGGACCATGAAGCTTGGAGAGTATCAGGAAGATACACTCATCATCTAACTTCGTCTTTCCAGCAACCTGTAAAATAGATCGAAGAGACTTGAACTTCATCAAGAAGTCCTCAATGCTAGTGAATGAGTCAGGTGCCAAGGAGGTGAACTCTGCATCTATCTGGAGAATTCTGAACTGATGCATGGTGCCAAACAGGGTGGAGAACTTGTCCCACATATCCCTGGGTGTAGTCAGACCATCCAGGTGGAACAACCCATCTAAAATGTTCATGGCAATGAGGCCCATTGCCTCATCCATCCTGTTTCTATGCATAAGCACCTCATAAGGCCTCTGAAGAACTGGTTGAGCCACATCCATGTAGGACCATAAACCTCATGACATGAGGAGTCTGGTCATGTGTGGCTTCCATGTGTGGTAGTTATGAGGTGTCAGTCGGGCCACAGAGGGGTCTGACATTGGAAGAAAAATAAGACGGAAGTAGAAGGGTCTTTCTGAAGGAAATTGTAGAAATTAAAATGCACCCCCCCACAATGTATAATCCTATCCCCTGTGCACCACAAATAATCAACTACTGAAAGCACAGAAAAAATGAGAGAAAAAACTAAACACTGGATGCAGAGTGGAAGGAAAATGAAGCCTCAACTTCAACGCTAAAAATAGGAACTCAAATGGCCAAATTAGCAAGCCAAACTAGCATCATTGTGTCCGTCTCGGAAACACCTTTTCGATGATATTTCATTTTTCAAAAACGGACACTGTATGCTCAATTTATGGTAAAAAAACCACAAGTACCTCCAAAAACATGCTCACTGGAAAAAACCAGACATGCGAATAAATTTGACGGTCAACCGCCCGTCACCTGTTTGTTGTGTTAAAGTTGACGGCCATCAAAGTCTGCCGAAATTTTTTTTCCGACCGCTGGTAAAAAAGAAATTGCCAAAAAATTTAAAAAACTGTCGGAAAAGATTTTTTTTGGCCGCTGACGTCACAGGTGACGTCAGCTGTGTGCTGGGTTGGTGGGCCGGGTAGCGACGCCGGAGGCAGTGGAGGTCGGGCGGAGAGTTGGCGGTGGGCCGGTGGCTGCCGGGTGGTGGCCGAGTGGCCAGGTGGTGGCGGAGGGCCCGGGTGGCGGCGCGGTGGTGACGCGCGGTGGCAGTGCCCATCTGCGCCCAAAAAAGGTCCTTTTAAATTTTTTTTTTTGAGTTTTTTTCTTGATTTTTGAGCCGTACGGCCCTAGGAGGCCAAATTTTTTTTCCTGTGGTCACAGAGGCCAAAATAGTCAAACTTTATATGTTTTTTGACTCTCCCAGGCCTTTTGAATGCAATGGCAGAGTCCATTTTTGCTCAAATGACTCCAAAAAATGGTGCCTCCTTCAAAGTGACAGAAAAAACCCCAGAAAAGCTGAGGCTGTCGCCTTCAAATCATGGCTTCAAAAACCTTCGATCAGGTAGCGACAGGGTGGCTCTGATACCATGTAGGATTTGAGAAACATGCAAATACACAGAACCTGAATACACCTGCATGCAAATAACCTGATACAAAGTAGAAGCACAAAAATGAAAAAGCAGAACTCAGAGATGCTCAAAAGAAGAGTCACAATATTATTCTCTAAGCTATTAAAAAACATTACAAAGTTTAGCCTATAAAGGTGAACAAACCCTAAAATAGAAAGACTAGGTTGCGCAATATAATTAATATAAAGTATTAATTATATGCACCTAAGAGACAGCTTAAGTGAAAAAAGAGTAAGTAAGTTAACTAATTACGCTAACAGTAAATAGATAAAAGGGTTTATCAAATTGAGCAGGTTGCAAAATAGGAGGATTAGTGAGAAACTCCTTAAATTACTCAAAGGATTCTTTACATTTCTCATTCCAAGAGAAAGTGGTATCCTTTATAAGAAAGGAAGTAAAAGGAACAGTTCTATCAGCTAAGTTGGAAGCAAAGTGATGAATGGCTTGAATTTTTCCTTGTAAACTTTGTAACTGAGAAATGTTCTTAGGAGGAGACATATTAACAATAACGTCAATCTTTTTAGTATCGACCTCTATGCCTCTTTTAGAGATTATAAACCCCAATAATTTACCAGAATCAACTCTAAAAGCGCATTTCTTAGGATTCAATCTTATATTATAACTTCTAATCCTTTCAAATATTTGTCATAAAATGCTAATGATCTCCTCTTTGTATAGATTTCACCAAGATATCATCCACATAATCCTCAAGGATTTTATGAATGTAATCATGAAAAATCAAAGTCATGGCTTGCTGATAAGTTGCTTCCGCATTTCTTAATCCAAAAGGCATCATGACCCAACAAAATGTTCCCCAAGATGTTATAAATGTGGTCTTGAGTTGATCTTCAGGAGGAATAAAGATTTTATTATAGCCCAAAAAGCCATCCATAAAAGATACTAGAGCATGACTCACTGTTGAATCCACAATCATATCAATATTAGGTAACAAGAAATCATCTTTTAAGGATGCCTTATTTAAATATCAAAATTCTGTAAACATTATTATCTTATTTTCTCCTTTTGAAACAACCACAATGTTTGAAATCCACTCTGAGTAATTAATATAGCAGACAATTCCAGCACCCAATAATTTTTCAATTTTAGCTTTAACTAATAAGGCAATTCCTGGATTCATCTTTTAGATTTTCTGCTTCACATGTTTAGCATTTGGTTTGAGAACAATATTGTGAGTAACAATCTTAGGATCTATACCTGGCATATCCAAATATTTCCAAGAAAAAATATCCTTAAATTCAAGTAAAAGGGAAACCAACTAATCATGTTCATCTTGATTCAAACATTTCCCAATTTTTATCATTTTCTCAGAGTCATTTTTGTCCACTTGAACCTCTATAGTCTCAGTTATTAGCAAATTAATTTGTATCGAAGAATCCATTGGTAAAGGGGAAATATCCTGTTCATCATGTTCTCCAAAATAAGCTTCTGTGTTTAGACAATAGGGATTCCTTCTTTTGTGATGAAACATAGGTAGATCCTCATAAGCTCCTAAAAAATCCGCTAAGGCTTCATCTTCAAGAAAAATATCCAACATAGGTTTTTGATCCATGTCAAGGAGGAGCGGGTTAACCAAATTCAAATTTCCACCATAGATATGGTTAACATTGAGAGGAAAATCCAATGGTTTTTTGTAAGGATTTAATCCCAATCCATATGTATAATCATAAATTTCATTGTCCAAAGGTACTTGTATACCTTGTTTGTATTTACCACATCCTTTCCCATTAAATCCTGATTTCTTTAATAAATGATAACCAGAATCATATCTATCGGCCATATTAGATTAACTTAAATGAGCCACGTATGTCACAATGTCATAGCAATCAGGTTTTATTGTTTCAATATTTTCATCTATTGAGGCAACAACAAAGTTACTTTTTAATTTCGTAGAAAGTGGGGAAGGAATAAAAACTTATTTTCTAAAACCACTTTGTTGTTTTCTGAATTCCAAATCAGAAACTTTATGTTCTCCAATAAAATAAGGATTAAAGTCCTACATTCCCCAATCATCCTCAGTCAAAGAAGAAGGTGAAGCTTCAGTTTGTTTAATCTCAGGTGGCTTTTCAGGTTCTTTACTTGGTTGGAGAGGTTCAAAAACTTTAGCATATTCTGCATTTAAGAAAGGATTCGGTGCATCATCCGCATATAGCGTACACATCAAATTTTTATAAATGAACCTAAACTTGTGATGAAGAGTAGAGGGAACTGCATGTATACTATGTAACCAAAGTCATCCTAAAAGAAGGTTATAATTGAGAGGTCCATGCATAACATGAATAGGTGTATTGAGAATAAACAGACCAACTTTAAGAGGTAGCATAATAATGCACAAAGTTCTCTTTGCAATATTATCAAATCCATGAATATGGACATTATCAGGTTGAATAGTTGTAAGATCAGCCTTAATTTCCATAAGCATATCCATGCTACAAACATTAAGCCCAGATCCGTTGTCAATTAATGTTCTGCGAATAATACTCTGATTAATAGAAATAACAACCATAAGAGCATCATATTGATTTGGCACCTCAATAGAAGGTAAATCATCATCGGTAAACACAATAGGAGGTACAGAAGGCATAGTATGCATGCATTCCAAAAAGGAATTAATATTCTCTTGGTTAGGAGACAAAGTAGGAAGGGTAGATAAAGCCTTTTGCAATGCCTCATGATATGTTGGATAAGTTTGAAGCAATTCCCATAAAGATATCTTTTCAGGAGTAGCACGCAATTGTTCAACTAAGTCATACTCCTTAAAGTAAGATGGTAACTTAGGTGCTTGGGGAAGCACAGGTTGAGAAGGAGGTAAAGAAGCTGGAACAGTAGGCTGAGGGTTATTCCATTTGCATTAAGCATGTGAAATGAAATCTGTGTTGTCAAAGAAATCCAAAGGATCTCTAGGTTTACCCTTAATTGTTATTTGAGGACATCCTTTTACCATCAAAAAAGGTTTAGGATATAAAATTCTAGGAACATAAATGTTGCAAATGGTGGAACAGGAAGGTAACCATGCACACACCCTATGGTAAAGGTCATTTGAAGAGGTTGTGGAGGAGGATGAAATAGGAATAGGATCAATGGAGATTGTATTCGAACAATTTCCATCCTCACTACCATGTACCTCATTAGGGGATCTATCCTCTTTTCTCATAAAAGGCTCATCAAAGTATTAAAAAAAAATCATACATGTTGAACACAAAGTAGCACTACAAGCATGAAAATGTAAATGTTTTTGTATTTTTAAAGAAATTTTGTAATTTTTATTTTTGAAATATAAATGAAAGAGAATAAAATAAATCTACTTTTTATATGCATGTACTATCTAACATAAAATGCAAATCTAACACTAAAAAGAAAGAGTTGTCTATCACGGGTTCACCAAAATGTAAAGGGGAAAATATGGAGATCATCTTTAGATAGGGTTTTGAATAATGAAGATCTGCACATAAAATATACCCTATGTCTCTATTAGCCACTTAAATTTAATTTTAATGATAAGGAATGTAAATTTAGAAATGTTTGTAAAGAATAATGGAATAAAATACATACCTCACAGTATAGCAGATCTAGAAAAGTCTATTTTCTGATGTCTGTGTTGAGTTTTTGGAAATTCTACAACTAGATATGGAACAGAAATGCGGAGATAGAGAAAACCCATAAATATTTTTCCTTTCTGAGTCAGGTCAACCTTGACCCAAATGCAGGGGTGCAATCATACCCCAAAATGTCGACCTTGACCTGCACTGCTTTGACAGAAATTTTGTTCACGGATCTTGAAAGTTGGCCTAAAAGGGTATCCGAATCTGCTCTGCAACTCCTGAAACATCGAATGTAGATATCTAAAAATGGTGTTTTTGGGTGGCTATATAGGGTTTTGCCTTAGTCAAACCCCCATTTTGGTGGTTTCCACCTCCACGAATAGCCGGATGTAATAGAGTATGTGTGTGTGTTTCTCTTAGGAAGAGCTTTGAATGTGTAATGCCAAGATCTAATCCTCTATATTGAAACCCTAATATGAATTGAAATGAGAGATAAATGCATAGATTTGAATATGATAAAGAAAGCATACCAAGCCCCCAAGGCAAAAGTACTCCTACCAAACTCACAATCCGTAGTTGCTACCCCATGATTGTATCTTTTGAATGCTTGAATGTTGAAAATGGTAGATCAAAGAAGAAGGAAGGATAGAAGAACTCTTTCTCGCTTCAATGAATATTCACAATAACTTGTCCACAAAAATACTTGCATGTATTAAGGCATCATCATATCTTGTCCTCCTATATCACCCTCTTGCATTCTTTCATCATCATCATCATATCGTCATATCCTCTTGATATTCTTGATTGATTTATTCCAAATGAAGGCAAAAGAGAGTGCTTATATAGAGATTTCAAGGTAAGCCTCCTAGGGAAACTCTGTTGGAAATACAATAATGGGAAAGCAAGATACTGAGAGGGGGGGGGGGTGAATCAAATCTTCTAAATTAAACACTTAAAACAAACTGATCCACATTCATACATAAATAAATCTAATGTAATCTCAGATAGCATCCACACAATGAAATAAGTAACACATAACACAATAACTTGGTAACCCAGAAAACCAAATAGGTAAAACTAGGGTGGGGATGACACCCACAAAGTTCTCCACTACTACAGTAATAAAGTGTACCTGTTAAGGTTAAAAATGTTTGATTACAAAATGTAATCTACCCTGTGAAAGGTCTGCTTTGTTAAGAGCTTAAGATCATTACAATCTACCCTGTTAAAGGATTTCAACTTACAATGAAGTAAGCACTCTATTAGGAGATAAAGAAAGGTCTGCTAGAACCACTCTGTTAAGAGATTTTCACCTGATACAATGATTCTAAGAATGTCTCAAGTATTGATCCTTTTTTATGCACTTTGATGCTGATGACAGATCTCCTCTTTCCAGTACCTTCTATGATCTCATAATCTGATATATCTTTACTCTATTGTTCAATGTGTTCACACTCTAGTTGATCTCTACTTCTTAACAAAATAACCCTCTGTGCATTTCACTTTAAAATGCAGTTGCCACACACCATACAAACTTACAAAATAGGGTTTAGCAGCAATCTAATATACTTGTTCAAATCTGATAGCGAGATCTAGATCAACGATCAAGATCTGATATCCATACCTTGATGGTAAAATAATTAATGCTTACAATGAGTCATGCATAGGATAAAAAAATTAAATGCATAACTAACTCCATATAATAATATTAAATGCATACATAATTCAGCCCAAAAAGCTTATATAAGTCAGCCGGATCACTTATCCTTGAGGTTTGTATCATTCCAGACATGTATACAAAAACTATTCTGCTTGGCACTTGACTGTCTATCGCTTAGAACTTAACATACCTATATCCTTCTTAGCTCAACAATGTAACTCAGCTCGGCAATGCAACTAGGAAAATTGAAAAACTACTCGGCAATGTTGCTTGGCCTTGCATAGTTTTAGCTCAGCCACAATGATAGCCAACTAAAACTGCCTAGATGAATGACTAAGTTTTGGTCACTAATCATCAACAGAACTTAGAGATTAACAAAATCAAGGGCCCATACTTAAAATTTCACCTCAAATCATGGTCCAATCACAATGACTAACTAAGGAGGAATTCATTTAATTATATTTGAATGAAAAACTTTCCGCATTTGGATCTGGAGACCAATTTTAGATTTAGGACCTGGTTATGATCCAAATTTGAAAGCGGGAACCACAACCTGACAGAGGTCAAGGTTGACATTGACCTTGACCTAGGCCAAGGTAGACCTCGACCCTGACTTAGGTCAAGGTAGACCTTGACCCTAACCTAGGTCAGGGTATACCTCAACCCTGACTCGAGGTTTCATGCCGGTCAACATAGAATGTCAGTGAGGTTCCCAGGCTGGGAAGGGACCTAGGAAGATGGGAAAACATAATATAATACTGAAAAGAGGCACATGGGCCTAGAAGAGATGTGATGAAGGCTAGGAGGTCCAATACATAGGTCCTACCTAGAAGATAGAGCGATGGAGAAGGAAATCAAGGAGAATCCTCAGGATCTTAACCCTAATTCCAAGTGCAGATGCATCCTAAATAAAAATATATCATGTAAATGTAGTAAAATAGGGTGCTAAACCTACCAAAATGGAAGTGCTTCCATTTTAAGATGATACACATAGATTTCCATCCTTTTGTTTCACAAACACTTATTTTAAAATACATTGCCAAGTATGCATGAAAAGAAGAAAGAACATTTGAGACTTGTACCAATATGTTGAGAATAATTACAATAACCCAACACGTAGATCATCCATCCCTGACATATTTTCAAAAATTCATGACTAAAATTGTGACAAAACACAACATAGGAGTGCAAGAAACATGTCATATGCTTCATAAATTGCCCCTTTTCATTTTTAATATATATTTCACATATCTAAATGTTGGATGAAAAGTGTTCCAATGAATAAAAATAACATCTAATGGGAGCTAGGTCCAGTCAAGCTACTTGCACGCCTACATGAAGAAACCTCTAGAAATCGAAATGCTAACACCATTGGAATCTGCAATATCTTTCTCCTACTTTGCGATCCATAGACAATGCAAATGGAAAGATAGAGAAGTAAAATCCATTATCAACATGTACCCAAAGTTCTATAACATCCCAAAGGAGGATTAAAAAAAATTGAAACATTTTGTTGGAGCAAGCTACTTTTATACAAACATTTTTATCATGTAGAAAGTGACATTGGCCTTACAAAAGAATCAATCGTCACAATTGGAAGCATATGAAAGCAACCAAATATGACATGTGGCATGTTATTCAAAACACCCAAGAGGAATTCAATTCAGAGGAGGAACAAAGTGATAATGACATGGGCATGAGGGAGACAATAACTATGAATGAATGGTAGTTATTTTATCAAATGGTTCCCTCAAACAATATTACCCTAGATGACCTTGATTTTCTTGGAAGGAAAGATTTTGAAATCAGTCACAGATGGGATCATATTTCAGTACCACAAAATTTGCATGAAATTGTGACACAATTCATAAACATAAAAAAACATCCGATCAAGGTGAAGACATGTCATGCAATTTCTGTATTCCTAACTATACATTATCATATAAGAAAAATATGAAACTCACAATAATTAGATATCATAATCCACGCTCCTCTGCTAAATCATTGTATATGATTATACAAGTACCAATAGGTATAGGTAAATCCTACTTGATAGCTTGCATCATTAATACACTCAGAAGCTAGGTGCGACAACAAACAAGTCCACTACTGACAGTGGAATCTAAGGAGTTGTTGCATTCAACATTGATGCATTAACCATACATTCAATTCTCAATATCCCTATTAAAGAAATGCAACCCTTGCAAGTACAAGAATTGGAAACATTCCAAGAATATTTAAAGGAGATCAAATATATTCTCATTGACGTAACAATTTTCATAGGCCCAAAATTGCTGCTAAAAATAGAAATAAGACTATGCAAAGCATTTCCCCACAACCACCACCTATGCTTCAGTGGTGTCTCTATTATTTTGGCTGGGGACCTTGCACACTTGCCTCCTATGATGGATAAGCCCATCTTTGCATCATGTTCAACTGCTAAAATCTTGTGGGACCAATTCACAACAATAGTGGCATTACAAACAATGTTCTGTCAACAAGGAGAGGATACAATACAAGCACAATTTGGCCATATATTGCAAAATTTATGAAATGCCAAACCAACACAAGATGATTGGGAGGTCCTAATGACACATACAAATAACCATCTTACATTGGATGAGAAGGAGAAATTTGAGAGCTCGATGCATTTGTTTACCACCAAGGATATGGTCAAATTACACAATAAAAATATGATAAAATTGTTGAGCCACCCAATTGCATTGAGTACTGAAACAAGCACTAGGAACAAAATAGAAAATGCGGGTCTTGATGAGTAACTAAAAAAACAAGTTCTACTTTGTAGAGGACAACATATCATGCTCATAACCAACATATGGACAAAAGAATGAGTTGTTAATGAAGCTTTTGGTGAAGTAATTGAAATTGTTTATGGAATTGGTTCCAAACCACCTGCTATTCCAATATATGTTGTGGCACTGTTTGATAATTAAAATGGACTTGCATGGATCAAAGAAGACCCTAAAAGTGTACTTATAATTCCTATAACTTTGGGGATTCAAAGGAAGATACTGCTCACAATGGCCTAAAATTGTAGAAAGAAAACATTAATATTGGTAGGGTGGGAAGGCATGACCTAACATTCACAATGCTATCCATAGCCAATTCATTAAATGATCTTCACATCAAAATAATATCCACCTATGAGAGATACTCCAAAATGCAAAACTATCCATATATAATTATAAGTAAAAAAGAGGAGTCTCGCCTACAATAATAGTTAGGATTAATAGACAGATATCTAACAGTTAAATACAGATTGATCAATATAACAAAGGAATAAAGAACACACATATAAATGAAACAAGGAGACCCAAAGAATTTAACATGGTTCAACTAATCTAGGGCTACATCCACCAAACAGAGAGTCCAATATTATTATCCAGTAATTTCAACTGATTACAACTAGTGATCCCTTAGAGCTCAATACCTCTGCAAATGCTACAATACTTCACTCTCAAAAGTCATAACCCTAACACTAATTTTTCTAATGGAAAAACCCTAACCCTAAAAAATGCTTGACAAGTTAACCTAGGGAAATTCTTGATGAGTTAACCAAAAATTCTTGACAAGTTAACCCCCCCCACAAAAAAAAAATCCCACAAATTGTAGAAAGTGTACAATACTTACTCGATCAGTCACCACAAATCAACAAAAACTCTCTCTCTAACAAAATAAAGGAATTCAATTCTCTATTATACCTCTAGAACATTTCTATTACTCATTCATTGCACAAAAATGTGAGAAATTTACTCTGTTTTATTCTTATAAAATTGGTTGCATTTTGCCTATTTCTACTACCCTTATGCTTAACATTGAAATTAAAAATTCTCTACTTTGCAAAAATCAGTTCCCTTCGGTTCACCTTTTACAGAAAGAAATTGATATGGTCCAGATTTGAAGAAGCAACATGCATTTCAAAACAAAGGATCTCTTGCGCTACAGTTGACAATATATATGAACACAACATTTTTCTCTTATTTTTTTCATCCTTAAGACACATACCATTGATTACAAAAAAGGTGCCTGCTGTAACCAACACATGTGCTATACTAATTTCCCCCTCTCCTCCCAATATGTTATGCAAGCATATCTTTCTATCGATGTAACCATTGCACCTCATGCATGTGCAATTGCTAGTATATTTATAATGAGAAATTTTGTATATACAAATGTATGGTTTTATCATTTAGTTTTTCCATGTCATTAAGTGATATGATTTTAAAAGCACCATTGATCTAAGCAAATGATTATATCTCTAAAGAGACTCTTGAATGTAATTCACAAGGTATGGATTATGCTAACCATTTAGATGTTCTTCTTCTTGAAGCTGAAAATTCTTGTAGATAGCTTGAACAATTTGCTTTCATTTACTATTTTGTAAGTTAAATTCTATAAAAGAGCATGTTTTGAAATTATGTTGACTTAATATAGGTTTTACATAAGGTTATCTTAGATTTAGCTAAAGACATGTTCCTCTTTCATTTTTGGAATACAATCTTCTACCACAGGACTACTGTGTTGGCACCTTTAGATTTTTACAAATTGAAGTGTCATTATGTGATTAGCTTGTAGCAATACCATTTTGGACACACTTTTCAAATTTATCCAATTGACCTACTTTGAAGGAAAATAATTTGAAATATATTGACTGACATGAGAATAACTTGGGTAAACATACTCACCTGTTATAAGTTGTGAGGCTGTACCCTGACCCGTCATAGCACTACTTTTATTTTATGACGGAAATAGTATTTGATACTCTATTTTGATACATTTTGGATTATTAATCTACATGACAAGGATTGGATCACATTGATTGTGATGCATTTTGCTTATGTTATTTTCTGCACTCTTGTTCATGGACATATTTAGACCTATCTGACATATATTTCTTATCAGTAGATTTGATGGATTTTACATTAAGATTGATTCAACACTCATGATTTATATGATGTGGAATTTATGTTATATTATGACGGTGCAATATGATGGATTGGTTTAGATGATTATTATGCTACAAATCAAATTTATAGATTTCATGGTTAAACTATATAGACACGTGAGATTTTATGATGACGTGATTCTACATATATTTTGTGAGTAGATGTATTTTATGTAGGAATTGTATTCGCAAACATTGTTTTGATTAATGGTGAATTATGTGAATGCAATTGTGAAGGATGTATGCTTAAATATTGTAAATTAATTTAATTACTTTATGTATGATTTTCTTGGACTACTGATATTTGGATTTATTGTGTAGGAAATTTGACCATGGAACTAAATTGGGGAACCAAGGCTAGACTTCTGTGAAATCAGCACAAAGCCAAGGTTGCATTTAATGAAGAGAGAAAACCTCATTGTTATGTATTTTAATTTGTATCCATGATGTGTGTGATTGCATTTGTTATAATTTGTAAATTTTTTTATCCAAATGGACATGCCAAGTGTGTTATTTGATGTGTATATTTTGTGGTATTACTTGACACTTATGTTGTGCATATGTGGAAATGACATGTCCATTTGGGGGATGATTGGTTGAAACCAAACCTAGGAGAGTACCTTGTAGGATCCCCATGAAAATCCACTTGGATAGTGAGCCTTGGGTATGGTCAAAGCAAGAGAAATCTATAGGTAAACTTTAAGCACGAGTTTTTAGAGGGTTAAATGAGTACCTAGGGTTGAGTTCTGATCATTTTTGAAATATCACATGGTATACCTATGGGTAATGGTTAATTTTAACCATGGGACCAGGTAGTTATGTGCCTTGAGCCCTTCCAAAATTTGTTTTTCCCAAGATGGATGAAAATCAACTTTTGAGAAGATATCCTTGGGTAGACAACCTCTCCTATCATGTGTGGGCTACTTGTTTAATCTTCCCAAGTCACCATTCCTAGTTCTCAATTTTGGGAATACCAACCAATAGTAATTAATGTCTTATTCCAAGAGGTTTGTGGGAAATGTGTAGATCCTTTTTAATGGGATCTTCCAAGACTTAGAGCTTGTTCACCCACTCTCCAACTTTGGAGACAACTAAGGAGTTAGAGAAGATTTCAGAAACGGAGGACTTAGGACTTGGAGCTCTTCATCAACTTATTCATGCCATTACTTTAGTAGAGGTTGGTTTCACCATGTTCATGCTTATTTTGTTTCATGTGAGAAAGGAATTTTGTGGTTGAATGTATTGTGTAAATTTAGTTTTTTTTTTGTCATGGTTGTTGATATGTTTTTTAATGTGTATGAGAGTTTTGCAAGAAAATGGTTTGTGAAGGTTGTGTTGTTATTCCTTCATGGTAGTTTCTTATTTTTATTTATTGTATTTTGTTTTGAGTGTGCAACGCCAAACTAATCATTGGGAGGGAAGAGTAGTCTTAGGTTGAAGAGTATAGTGACAACTGAGAGAGTGTAGGGTCTCTCCTCATGGAGGAGAGGGATATGGAAAAGATTATGGGGTCTTTTTTTCCATTGTATTGGGGGCCATAAGGGGATTTCAGCATGTTTCCATTTCGGGGTCATAATGAAATTGGTGGGTTGTGTAATGCAAAGAAAGGTTGTGTTTTTCTATGTCTTGCGAAGGCAATGTAGTTATTTATTATGAAATTACCCTCCTAAGTATGTGGTCCATCTTCACCCCAATAATGAGCCATTTGGTGAGTATGTGAAAGCCTTGGATGGGAGTTATTTGTTGTTATATGATGGATTTTTATTGTTGTATTTTTTTGAGTGTAACTATCTCTCCTTGGTTCCCCAAGATCAAAGGTGGTCTCGTGGAGGCCTAGGTTGGGAAGTGAGCTCCCATGGTCAAGATAGTAAATGTTATTGTAGGTATGCTTGTGGAAAAGACTAGAAGATGGTGAAAATAATTGTGAAAGTGTGGAGTCTCATAGTTATTTCCTTTTGTAAAGATGTATTTGTATAAATAAAAAAAGTGAAGATGCTGAAAATTCTTTGTAATTCCTTTCTTGAAATCAAAGTGTAAATGTAGTGATTCTTGTAATGAATGAGGTTTAGAAACTTGTATTTTGTTTTATGTATTTGAAGAATTAATGAAAAATGTTTCCCTTTAATTTCATGCCTATGTTAAATTTGGAAATGGAATTTTTTTGTTGGAAAGTTAGTGGATGAGATATTCTTCAAAAAAAAAGTATTATGAAAGTTGTTTATATTTTAAGTTGCTGATTTATAATTTGGTTAGTTGCAAGAAAAAAGAGAGTAGAAAACAAAACTTTTACTTTAAATGAAAGAAAATATTAGTTATGTTTTGAAATCTGAAAGTTATCGAACATAAGAATTTCATTATAATAGGTTCTCCTTGTTAGATGTATTACTGTTTTGATTGTTCCTTGTTTCAAAAAGAAAATAATTTGATTTCTCTCAGATTTCTTTTTTATTTAAAATAAAAATATATAAACACATATATAAAACTTAATAAAGTGAGATTTATTTATCTTGTCATTTTTACTACTACATTTTTGTGTTTATACATTCTACATCTAAAAATATGTATAGTTATATTTTTGAATATATCCATATATATGTATATATGAATGTTGTATAGATTTAGATATAAAACTATATATACTAACTTGAAATAGATATTTTTACATGTGCATAAAATTGAAACACATACCCATTAAATATGCAAGTAAAAATATGTATTCTTATGTTAAAGTCTTTTATAAAAAAGAGAGGGAGATTATATATATATAATGAAATGAATAATAATAATAATAATATTAATTTAGGGACGAATGGTATCAACTGTAGAAGGAACTTTTTTTAAAAATAAAATAAAAAATATATATAACATGTCGGGTTTGGGAGGGCTAAGCCCCCTCTCCCCGTCTTTTTTGAAGCAGTGACGTGGCCCACTGTGGGCTCTGCCCACCATGGCACCGCCGATGTGCAGCAACGGCCACCGTGGGTAGAGCCCACAGTGGGCCCTCTGTCGCCCTCTCCTGGACAACGCCTCCTCATCCTTGCACCCGCTGAACGCTTTCTACCACCGCTCAGGAGGGGGGTTATGGCCGCATCCTCCGGGGGTTTCATCCCTGCTAAAACAAAAACAAAAATAATAATAAAAAATCAGGAACCTGCAATTTGTATGTAAGGGTTAAACTATTTCAAAAATCCTCTTCCAAATAGGTATATATATATTTTCATTCCTCCATCTCGACCATTAGACCTACACAAAAAAATAACATGGAGAAACAAGAACAAAATAAGATTAAGGTTAGGGTTAGAAAAGAGAAGGAAAGGAAGAAGAGGAAATGAAATGGACCCTCTTTTTTGGGTGTTGTATTTTCAATCCTAACCCTAATTTTGGAATTAGGGTTAGGGCTTGTCATTAGGGATAGACCTTTAAGTCAACTTGATGAGAAATTTATTTTAAATTTTTTTTTTAAAAAAATTCTCCCATGGAATATTAAATGTTTTTCCTTAAAAGACCAAAAACTTTCCTAAAATGAGTCTTTGGTGGGAATTTAATTTCTCCACAAACTTTATTTTAATGTGACCTTGGGGATATTAGTTAACTTATTAAAATGAACTTTAAATGTTAAATGTAGATAAAAATTAATTGATTTGATTAATAATGTTATTTAATAAGCAAAACTTATAGTGTTGTTAATTTAGTGGAAGTTTTAGGGTAATTTAGTATAATAATTTAATAGAATTATTATAGGGGAAAACTCTCAATTTTCCTAATGGGTATTTAATAATTTTATTTGAATCGACCATAGTATGCAATTTCATTTGAATGTATATTACAAATAAAGTTAAGGGAGTGTAATGAGATTGTATTAAAATAATTACAACATTATTTTAATTAGATATTTAAATTTTAATGATAGTGAAGTTATGCCTTTTATTTAAATGATTACCCTATATGTTTGTTAGGTTTAAATGTTAATTTAACCTAAGGGGTCAGTTTAATTTAATTAGATAAGGTAAGATTAATAATTCTCAATAAATACTATTAAATGAGATTTCAAAGGTAAAATTTTAATGGAGATTTAAGTACAAAATTATTAATTACATTAATTAAGGTACAATTAAACCTTAAGAAAGGAGTTGATCTAATTGTTGTTTTGGGATTGTCTCAACATTTGTATCTCATTAATAAATCCATTTGAGAGAAACAAATCCATTTTAAAGAAATAAACCTTATTAAGCATTGACCCTTAGTTTAACTTCATCAAGTAACCATGTCGAGGGACATTGACATTGGTCATGATACCCCTTTACCTCAATCGGTTATTACCCAGATTCTCTTAGGAATTTATTGACTCCTCTGAAGATGTAAACTCTGTAGAGAACATAGTAAACACTTAGTAAAAACTTGGACATTAGTAACTGCAACCTCAGTTATTTTAATATGTTCAATTTTTTTTTTTAGTGTATTTTTGGTTGACATTTTGGGCATGACATTTTGGTATCAGAGCACAGTTTCAATACTAGGAACCTTAAACCATTACGTTTCAACTTAAACATTCCAATACTTATGTAGGATACCTCCCATTACACGACAAGCTCACCAGCTTGGGAAAGGTCCTAGGAGCACTTGTGCGACATGAGAGGAAGTAGAAAAAGAGGTAAAGGGTGCTACAGAGGAGCAATGACCCCCTCCTAAAAAACCACTAAACCCAAACCAGGATGTATTGAACGCACTCGAGAATCTCATTGGGATAACTTAGGATAGACTACCACTAGGGGGCCAACATGCATAGCATAGGGGTTCAGAGGAGTATAGTCCAGCAGCCAGAGAGAGTAATAGGAGTCCTCCTCCTAGCTGTACATTGATTTAGGATGATCATGAGAGTGATTCAATAAAAATAACAAAGCCACCACCAAAGATAGTTTCTTGAATGGCTGAGAGAGCACCCCAGGATACAGGGGATCAGATTAGGGAGATTTTACACCTACAAATACCAACATTTATAGGTTCTATAGATGGTATTGAGGTTGAGGCTTGACTCTTGAGCTAAGAGTGGTACTTTGGGTTGTGTCCTTATGAGAGAAATATGAGAGCACAATTTTCTATACACCTACCGAGAGGGACTACTTCTACATGGTGGAGGTAGGAGGAATTTAAGGGTAACCTAGTTATTGATACCCTCTCTTGGGACACCCTTTTGGATAGATCCAAGGACAAGTATCTATCAGAGTACTTTAGAAAACACCGTATAGACGAGTTCCATGATCTCTAGTAAATGGGACTCATAGTGTTGTATTATGAAAGAAGATTCCTTGAGCTCTTGCCTTATGTGGATTATATGAGAGATGAGAAGATACGAGTTAACCATTCTGTAAAAGGATTGAATGCTACAGTATCTAGATTAGTATGCATGGTAGCACCAGGGAACCTTTTTGAAGATGTAGAAAAGGCTTTAATAGCAGAGCAAGTATAAGGTAGATCACATGAAACACAAGATCAATTTCAAAACTGTAACCCCACACCTCAATCTTCTGGTATTTAGAGAACTCATTAGAAGGGGAATCATAGGCACGATTTGGTGCCCTATAAAACCCCTCTCCCATAATAATAGTCTCAGCAAAGTCAGAGACATAGGCCACCAAAGGGGAATTAGGGCTCTAAGACCAAGTAGTGGCAGTCACTGGGTCCTAGGAGGGATCAGAGATCACAAGTTTCATCCACACCCCCAGCTCAGACTCAACAGTCCACTAGGGGTGGCTTCAATTTCTCTAGTAGGAAAGGAGGACCACAGTTTTATAGACCTCAGGGTGTACAGATACATGCACATGGACCTTACTACACATGCGTAGCCATGGGGTACATTTATAGAGAGTGTCCTTAGGCAGGTAGTTAGTGCACAACAACATTTGAGCCTACAGTTGGGGACATGGGTAAGTCACACAAAGTATTTGCAGCAGTTAATAACAGCAAGGCAGAGCACCAAGCCACAGTTATAGAGGTCACATGTATGATTAGAGGTTGTAGCATTACAATATTATTTGATTTAGGAGCTACTAATTTAATATTTCTCCATTGGTTGTGGAGCGTTGCAGGCGAGTGGCAACTAGGAAATATGTTAGATGGGAGGTGTTAGCTCTTTTTATTATAGAATTGATTATAATGACAATAAATTCTAGACTCTCTTATACCCAAGTTATATTCTCACAATAAAAAGTGCTAATTACCAACGATAGAAAATCCTTCTACACTTTGGGCTCCACACACCCAGGTGGGTACACCTTTGACAGAGTATCAGATTTCAGCAGTTTTAATAGTGGACTAAGGATTGGAGATCCTTCTTCTTTTTATGCCATTTAGGCCTAGGAAGGCTAACCTATTGATTCACTCTTCAAGGAATCACAAAGATGAATTGTACTGAATACAATTAACTAGACTTGTAATTGAAATAACAATGAGTATAAAGACTGATTGAATTTGAATTTGATGATAACAACCACTTGTCAGCATTTATGACCAGTGCCTAATCATGGGTGATAGAGTCAAAACAAAGCATATATATGTTAAAAATAATCAATGGAAATGAAAATGAACCACAGATAGAATGCCTTACAAACTATCCACTCATCCTCACACCCCTGTATCAAATCCCTGCATAAACCCTAATCCTCTGCAATCATCTACAAGATTTGAAACTTTCCTTGAAAGCAACTCATAGACAAGAACATGACTACCTTATAACCAGTATATTCAAAGTGCCTTACAAATTGAACACACAAGAATTGATAGTAAATGCAAGAAGACATCATAGATATCAAAATGGAGATTCCATTGTATTTTATTAATAAAAATTTGAATACCAGTACATTCACAAAGACTTAGAACCAATAGTCAGACATAATTCAGTAATCTGACTTGTAGTCTTATTTTACCATCCTCATTACAAAATTACCACTTGATACTTATAGGCAGCCACAGTCATCTTGGAATCCTTTTGAAAATAAGGATGCAACAAGCTACAGATGACTGGACTAGATGACAAAATACAATCTCAAGAAGAGACAAAACTTCAGGTGGGAGGGAATAACAAATTTGGTTATGAGCCAAGTAATCTTTTGTCCTGTGACCGCTTGGCTGCTTGAAATTGCTCCGAGGTGGCTGGGTCTTTGTTATCTAGATCTTGTCCTTTTTCTGATGTAGAGGCTCCAATATTTTATTTGTTCCAAATGCTCAACTTATTTGGTGTCAGCTGTCTCCTTTATGTTTGTCATCTCATGTTACCGGGGTGACTATTCCATACTTGCTAACCCATGTAGTGAACACCTCATCACTTGGCCAACTGAAGCTGAGAACTTCATATTTTTGGCTGTTGAACTCTTCCCAGCCACCATCAACCTTCTCAACTTCTACCTCCCATGATTCAAAGAATGCCTTGGCTTTATTCAAAATATCTATAGTTAGCACAAACCATCCAGTATTTGCCAATGTGACAATACTTTTTGTCCTGCTAGTCAGTGCTTCATTTAACTGCCTCAGCCATAGGGCTTCATTCTTTATGTTCCCATCTTCTTTGAACATATTGGGATACATGTCATATCTATCCTTGGAAAATTCTCCTCTCAAAACTGTGACCCTCTTTATGGCCATGCTCTTGTTGATGTCTAAATTAACCATCAGTTTGAGACATTTATGGGTGTTTGTTAGGGTAATATCAATATTATTCTTCTCTTTTTATAGGGAGTAAAATTATTTAACATGGGCTGCCTTCCATTTCCATTTATTCATTATTAGATCCCATTGTCCCTTTTAATCCTCATATCTGTTGGTGATGCTTGCAATCTTTTTTCCCAATAAGTAGAGGTTAGAGAGGTTGACCTCACTGGCACACCTTTTGAGGTTGGAGAATATTTGATCAGAAAATTTTTGCTTTACCAACTCATCAGCCTCTTTGTATGCTAGGGAATCCTCAAGATCCCTTTTTCCCTCTTCTTCTAACCTTGTTGTTTCATCTATCAACCTATTTTTCTGAGCCTCCAACTCTGCTCTTTTAGCATCAATGGCCTCTTGAGCAGTAGGACTTAGAGGTGCAGGGGATGGGGGATATGTGATAAATGGAATAGAGGAGGAGGGATGATGAGGTTCCTGAGTAATTAGTCCTTGGGGCACAAGTTGGATCTTCTGTTTACCCTCCAACTCTGCTATTTTGTTGTCTTTCATCAAAAATTTGACCTTCTCTTCATTATAAGCCTTGAGTACAAGCTCATATTTCTTATTTAGACTAATATAGGCCTCCTTTTCTTTCTCTGATACTTTCATGCTTAAATTGGCTACTTGTACAAAAAGGTTAGCCACTTCAGTTCCTGAGGTGTCAGCAACCCTCTTCACAATTAGACTGCCTGTGTCTTCAGTCTCATCATCATCTCTTATTCTCCTTTTGTCTTTTTTCTTTAGGGACCAGATTACCAGAGCTGCATGATCCTCACTAAACTGGGCACCAATTGATGTCCAAGTAGTAGTCATAGGTTTTTCTTGTTTTCTCACAGCATCAAAGACCACTACATCCGCTAGGTCCCATTGTGGAAATATGAGAACTCCTTTCCTTTTGACCATCTGTCTGCCCTCTTCAGGAGTCATTTTATCAAATTTTAATATCATTTCCTGCTTAACTTCTTTCTCTATATCCTCGTTGGTAGAGTTGGGTTGAGCCTCTAGCATCTTGTGGAATTTATTATGGTACTCATCAATATGTAACCTCCATAAGAATTGAATGAAAGCCCTAGTTTTGATGAAACTATCATCAGACAAGAATTCATCACTGGCTTGTTTGGTCACAGGATCTAATTCCTTACCAGCAAATTCTGCCACTGTGAGGTCAGATGCTGTATTTCTAGGTGCCTCTGGAATCCCTTCTGGTAATTCTTGAGTGGTAACAACCACTTCACCAACATTCCTCATTTTGACCAATTGTTCAGCATTGGTCTGGTCATCATACTTCATGGTGGATTGGGAAGGAGAATACAGTTCACTCCCCTATTCTTTTGTTTCCACCCTTTGCCTCTTGGGAGAGGGTACCTCTTGAACATCAGTATATATTGGCCTCTTTCCCTTATGCTGAAGGGGTTTGTCAACTTTGGGAGCAATAGTGGTATATCCTCCTCTCTTATATAATACATAGTTCCCTAGTGGAACTATTCTGCTCTGTGGAAATTTATTCAAAATAGCAAGAGCCCTTTCTGGATCACTCTCAACTGCTCTCTTCCTCTTCTCATTTAGAGTTTGTATTATTCCCTCAAAAAGATTCATCAGGGA
>MU224515.1:1699614-1714138 GCA_018584345.1 Thuja plicata
ACAAAGAGTTTCATGATGACATCCTCATCTTCAATTTCAAAGTCAGTCATCTTATCACCAAAATCTTTTAAATGCTCTTCACAAGTAACAACATTATTTCCTATGAACTTAGGGATTCTATCTCTTAACTCATTGGGGATCACATTAGGGTGACCAGGGATGCCTTCAAAGAAGAGAGCTCTGTATCTATTCATGTGGAGAGGCCTTCTTTGAAAATTCCCTAACTTTTTATCACCATTTGGTCCAACAATTCCTCCTTGATGTTGAACAGGTGGAGGAACATTCTGTTTGGGCTTGGTAGTTTGAAAACCTGAGTGAGGACCCTTGATTTGAGCATCTACATTAGGTCCAGAGCTTTGAAATTTTTGGTTGTTTCCACATTTTTGGAGCTTAGGAGCACCACCTTGATTGTTCATATTTAAATTAGTAGATGAATTCAATTGTTGTACTCCTTGATTCATATGCATAGAACTACTTGCAGTTGTATTATTGGTAGTATGAAGTAAGGCTATCTTCATCTTCATATCAACTGTGGTGGCCTCAAATTCCAATTTTTCTAGTTGTTTTGCCAAGTCATCTTTAGCCTTCCTGGCTTGTTCAATATCCAAATCAATTTGAGGTATTCCTTTAGGGTTAGAAATTTTTTGCACAGGCTCATTTATGCTGATACCCATAACCTTTTGCTTACCTTTGTCAGGGGTATCTTTAGCTATTGCTTTGAGTTTCACATCTTGCTCTTTCTCATATGGGAACATCTTCCTAATTACAGGTCCTTCCTTCTCAAATTCGTCCTTGTCAGGGTTTGAGATTTTATTCAGGCTTTTGTTTCTCTCATCATTGAGAGTACCAAACAATTCTGGATCCAGACGTTTGACTTCTTGATTCAGGATTTTAGTTTTAGGGTCATTCCTTCTAGTCTCAACTAAGAGTTCTTCTCTTTCCAATAATAAATCATATATCCTTTTCTCATGTTTTTCCTTTGCTTCAGCTATTTCCTTTTCTTGTTCCTTCTTTTTTCTTTTCAAAGCCATAACCTCATTTTGCAATTTATCAGAATCATATGATGTTGTTTCAGCAACAAAAGTCTCTTCTGGTGGAGCAAGATTTTCTTCCATAGGAAAGAACCCTATGTCAGTATTTTCTCCATCTCTAAAAGGATCAAAATTGGTATTAGCTCTATAAGTATCGACTGGTCCCACAGGTTCTGCATCTTCAGATGAAGATGACTTCCTTTCTGAAATGGGAATATCCATTTTTCTTTCAGAGGCATATTGGGAATCATGTTTAGATGCTCCTCTTTTGGACCATTATTTCCTTTGAGGCGTATGGAGCTCCTCTCCAAGATCCTTTTCATGATTCAATCTAGAATACGACCTGGTATTTCTTTGTCTGCTCATCTTACAAGACAAACAAATGTTTCACTATGCAATACTGGACTACACAAAAGTTAGAGTCGCCACCTCTTCTCAGAGGATTAATATATATAAAGATCAAACATTTTGTCCTATCTCAGATATCACCTTATAGAAAATAAGAAAATAGTAGATTTTGCAGATATATTTAGCTTGATAATTCTTCACCTGGTAACTTGAAGAAAATGATCTTTCACTGCCCGTAACTACAAATATTTTCCATTCAGAGGATTTCCTCTTGAAAATAGATAAGGGGTCATATCGGATATTTTAGAGTTATCAACTATTCCAACTGAGACAAAATTTGTATCATCTTCAGAATCAGGACCTTCAAACAATGCGCCACATCAGATAAGTAGAATAAACTCGCTCTAATGATTATAAGGAAGAACAAACTGATTCTCAATATTGTAAGGACAAATGCTTTCATGATTATGACTTTGAGAACATTACAAGATTCCCTAGTAGAGTCACCAATTTGTTAGCTCTTTTTTCTTGCATAATTGACTATAATGACAATAAATGCCAGACTCTCTTATACCCAAGTTAGATTCTCACAATAAAAAGGGCTAATTAACAAGGATAGAAAATCCTTCTACACTTTGGGCTCCACACACCCAGGCCGGTACACCTTTGACAGAGTATAATCTTTCAACAGTTTTAATAGTGGATTAAGGATTGGAGATCCTTCTTCTTTTTATGCCATTGAGGCCTAGGAAGGCTAACCTATTGATTCACTCTTGAAGGAATCACAAAGATGAATTATACTGAATACAATTAACTAGACTTGTAGTTGAAATAACAATAAGCATAAAGCCTAATTGAATTTGAATTTGATGATAACAACCACTTGTCAGCATTTATGACCAGTGCCTAATCATGGGTGATAGAGTCAAAACAAAGCATATATATGTTAAAAATAATTAATGGAAATGCAAATGAACCCCAGATAGAATACCTTACAAACTATCCTCTCATCCTCAGACCCCTGTATCAAATCCTTGCATAAACCCTAATCCTCTACAATCATCTACAACATTTAAAACTTTCCTTGAAAGCAACTCATAGACAAGAACATGACTACCTTATAGCCAGTATATTCAAAGTGCCTTACAAATTGAAAAAACAATAATTGATAGTAAATGAAAGAAGACATCATAGGTATCAAAATGGAGATTCCATTGTATTTTATTAATATACATTTGAATACCAGTACATTCACAAAGACTCAGAACCAATAGTCAGACACAATTCAGTAATCTACCTTGTAGTCTTATTTTACCATCCTCATTACAAAATTACAACTTGATACTTATAGGAAGCCACAGTCATCTTGGAATCCTTTTGAAAATAAGGATGCAACAAGCTATAGATGACTAGACTAGATGAAAAAATATAATCTCAAGAAGAGACAAAACTTTAGGTGGGAGGGAATAACAAATTTGGTTATGAGCCAAGTAATCTTTTGTCCTGTGACCGCTTGGCTGCTTGAAATTGCTCTGAGGTGGATGGGTCTTTGTTATCTGGATCTTGTCCTTTTGCTGATGCAGAGGCTCCAATATTTGATTTTTTCCAAATGCTCAACTTCTTTGGTGTCAGCTGTCCCATTTATGTTTGTCATCTCATGTTACTAGGGTGACTATTCCATACTTGCTAACCCTTGTAGTGAACACCTCATCACTTGGCCAACTGAAGCTGAGAACTTCATCTTTTTAGCTGCTAAACTCCTCCCAGTCACCATTAGCCTTCTCAACTTCTTCCTCCCATGATTCAAAGAATGCCTTGGCTTTATTCAAAATATCTATAGTCAGCACAAACCATCCAGTATTTGCCAATGTGACAATACTTTTTGTCCTGCTAGTCAGTGCTTCATTTAACTGCCTCAGCCATAGGGCTTCATTATTTATGTTCCCATCTTCTTTGAACATATTGGGATACATGTCATATCTATCCTTGGAAAATTCTCCTCTCAAAACTGTGACCCTCTTTATGGTCATGTTCTTGTTGATGTCTAAATTAATCATCAGTTTGAGACATTTATGGGTGCTTGTTAGGGTAATATCAATATTATTCTGCTCTTTTGATAGGGAGTAAAATGATTTAACATGGGCTGCCTTCCCTTTCCATTTATTCATTATCAGATCTTATTGTCCTTTTTCATCCTCATATCTGTTGGTGATTCTTGCAATCTTTTTTCCCAATAAGTAGAGGTTAGAGAGGTTGACCTCACTGGCACACCTTTTGAGGTTGGAGAATATTTGATCAGAACATTTTTGCTTTACCAAATCATCAGCCTCTTTGTATGCTAGGGAATCCTCAAGATCCCTTTTTCCCTCTTCTTCTAACCTTGTTGTTTCATCTATCAACCTATTTTTTTGAGCCTCCAACTCTGCTCTTTTAGCATCAATGACCTCTTGAGTAGTAGTACTTAGAGGTGTAGGGGATGGGGGATATGTGATAAATGGACTAGAGGAGGAGGGATGATGAGGTTCCTGAGTAATTAGTCCTTGGGGTACAAGTTGGATCTTATGTTTACCCTCCAACTCTGCTATTTTGTTGTCTTTCATCAAGGATTTGACCTTCTCTTCATTATAAGCCTTGAGTACAAGCTCATATTTCTTATTTAAACTAATATAGGCCTCCTTTTCTTTCTTTGATACTTTCATGCTTAAATTGGCTACTTGTACAACAAGGTTAGCAGCTTCAGTTCCTGAGGTGTCAGCAACCCTCTTCACAATTAGACTGCCTATGTCTTTAGTCTCATCATCATCTCTTATTCTCCTTTTGTCTTTTATCTTTAGGGACCAGATGGCCAGAGCTACATGATCCTCACTAAACTGGGCACCAATTGATGTCCTAGTAGTAGTCATAGGTTTGGCTTGTTTTCTCACAGCATCAAAGACCACTGCATCCGCTAGGTCCCATTGTGGCAATATGAGAACTCCTTGCCTTTTGACCATCTGTCTGCCCTCTTTAGGAGTCATTTTATCAAATTTTGATATCATTTCCTGGTTAACTTATTTCTCTATATCCTCATTGGCAGAGTTGGGTTGAGCCTCTAGCATCTTCTATTATTTATTATGGTACTCATCAATATGGCACCTCCATAAGAATTGAATGAAAGCCCTAGTTTTGATGAAACTATCATTAGACAAGAATTCATCACTAGCTTGTTTGGTCACAGGATCTAATTCCTTACCAGCAAATTCTTCCACTGTGAGGTCAGATGCTATATGTCTAGGTGCATCTGGCATCCCTTGTAATTCTTGAGTGGTAACAACCGCTTCACCAGCATTCCTCATTTTGACCAATTGTTCAGCAATGGTCTGGTCATCATACTGCATGGGGGTTTGGGAAGGAGAATACAGTTCACTCCACTATTCTTTTGTTTCCACCCTTTGCCTCTTGGGAGAGTGTACCTCTTGAACATTCATATCTATTGGCCTCTTTCCCTTATGCTGAAGGGGTTTGTCAACTTTGGGAGCAATAGTGGTGTATCCTCTTCTCTTATACACTACATAGTTCCCTGGTGGAACTATTATACTTTATGGAAATTTATTCAAAATAGCAAGAGACCTTTTTGGATCACTCTCAACTGCTCTCTTCCTCTTCTCATTTAGAGTTTGTATTATTCCCTCAAAAAGATTCATCAGGGAATCAATTTTGTAAGACCATGGGAAAAAATCCTTTAAAGGATCATAAGTCTTGTCAAAATTATGAATAAAGTCCAAAGACTTCTTGTATGCCATCCATTTTTCCTTCCTAATTTCTTGAACATCTAGGTCAAAAATGTTACTGATGATATCTTCTGGATAATTGAATTGATGCTTTAATATTATACAATTAGTTCTCTTCCTGAACATACCCATGATAAAATCCTCATTATCTGCACATCTGGACATAGAAGTGGCTAAGTGTTAAGGCTCAAAATATTTATCAAACTGTGTCCACCCACCTTTGGTTATGATAAAGTGATGGGCTCTTGTGAGGGTAGGAAAGATACTTCCTTTCATCTTTTTGGTCAGGGCTTCTTCCTGTAACCCACCTAATTGTCTTATAATCTCTGCCAGTCCAATCTTGAGTGGGACTCTGTAAGGTAGCACATAAGGGGTACCTCTGAAACCATAAACCCTAATTACCTTGGAAAAAGGGTATAATATTAAATCTTCCCAATTGTGAGTGATTTTTAACTTAGGGGCATATTCCATAGGCCTTAAAAGCATCATCATTTCATTATGAACTCTAGCAATTTGGTTGCTCAGCAATGACTTAAGTCTGGTTGCAAAAACTTTGTCAAAATATACATAGCTAGCATTCTTCCTATCCCATGATAAATCAAAACTCCACATATGGACAGTCAATTCTTTACCATCTTGGAATTTTTCCAATTCCATTTCTTCTTCAAAGAAATCAGCACTGTTGAATAAGAACATATGCATCATGAGGGAATACCAACCCATTGGTTTCTGTATGTTGCCATCTTGGATCCCTGACAAACCATCATGCATCTCCTGAGAAATATAAGATGCATAGTCAAACACTACTGACAAGTGGGGATGTAGAATCTGAACAACCATCAAAATTATATGGACAGGCATTGCCCCCTCTTCATCTATCCCCAAAACATTGCATAGAGCATTGTACATTTTTCTGGCTTTGCCATTGAAAAGATCCAATTTGAAGGGTTCTGGGGTTCTAGGCCCTATCACTACCAAGTCCCCTATTGTGTTAGCATACCCTTTTACTACTTCGCCTCTGTAAAAATCTCTTTGGTTCTTGTATATTTCCTTGAAGTATTCAAGGTCAATATCATCCATATTTTGGGAGGGATAAGTTAGCTTGAAAATCCTTCTAATTTTGTCTACTGATACAGTCAATAGTATGTCTCCCCAGGTGTCCCTACAACCCTAGCCACCTTATCATAAGTGTTCGTGATCAAGATGAATAAATCAGTATCCATGAACACACTGGGAGCTATCAGTTTTCCCACATCCAATTCCCAAATATTACAGTCTGGGGTAGCGGCATTTCTCTGACTATAGGCCATTTTGAATAGGGTGAGGCCATCAAAACTGGTCTTAGCATCCTTTGCCCATCTACTGGAATCATACAATCCTTCTTCGATTTTAAAACGAGGATGCAATGGGATTATCTTTTTAGCTTGTGTGGCATCCCCTGAGGACAGTGTTAATTGTTGCAATAAGTTTTCCCTGACATTTGTCTTCTGGTAATCAACCTTGCCGAAGATTTTTATTCTAGGGCCCATTCTAAGGGTTTTCTATCAATACTAGAATTGGGTTCTGAAAAAAAATCTCTAAAACCTTTTTGAACTACAAATTCCATCTCAATTGGAGTGCTAGTGAATCAGTAAGCTTACCCATTCAGCACAGAAGTTGCGTGGGGCTGGTTTTCTTTGCAATTCCGTCTTTGCTTAAATGGTTTTGGTGAATTATTGAGGCTGCAATTAGCTTAATCAATTTTATGACCTCAGTCAAATCAGTCTTTCAAATTGAATTCGACTGGAGATGTCACACGTTCTATAATTAATCTGCAAGCTTCAATTTTGCGGCTAAACGGCTCTCTGCAACTTGTTTTATCAATTTTTAATTTTAGCCGTCGATTCTGGGCATCATCCTTCGCATTTGATGGCTATCTTATTTTCCCAAAAATAACTGTCGACTGAGGACATGTGTTGCCACCGCTTAATCACTTACTCGTTAGATGTCGAGAACTTTTCCTTTAAGAGATTAAGCAAGCTGTCAGATATGGAACAACTTAACTAAAGTTTAAACTCTCGTCAGCTTTGAATACCTGGGCCCACCAACTGCCAGATGTCATCACCGCTTAATCGCTTACTCGTTAGATGTCGAGAATCTTGAGTATAAGCGATTAAGCCAACTGTCAGATCTTTCCGGGCCTTAACACCTTTTAATTCATCTGGGCCTGGACCCACATGCTTCCTTGGATAGGTGTCGCTACCGCTTAATCGCTTACTCATTAGATTCTGTGCACTTTTCCTTTAAGTGATTAAGTGGTCCATTTGATCTTTTCAAACTTGTGCACTATTTAATAGAACACCTTTACGACTGTCCAGCCCCACCAAGGACACGCGTCACCTTTGCTTAATCGCTTAACCGCTAGATATCGAGCATGTTCTGATTAAGTGATTAAGTGAGCCATTCGATCTTTTCTGACTTGCTCGATACATAAGGTGATGATATAAATGGGACTTTACATGGTGAGACTTAGGAAATATTAAAATGGATAGGAATCATAGTCTTTTGTAAAAAGAAACCCATTTAGCAAGGACACATGACTTAAGGTGACTGAAAAAGTAACACGAAAATAGAACCGACCGAGGCATTTAGGGTTTTTTTACTCATTTTAACCATTTTCAATTAGGTTAAGGGTTTGAGGAACTTTGCAGAGGCATTAGAACACTCTGAAACTTGATTTCAAAGCCCTAGACATTATTAATGACAAGAGACCCTAAGAAAATTACATGGCACAACTTAAGTAGGAAATAGCACCAATAGGAGGTAGAGTTAGCTTCAGGATCTAGAATATCTGTTACCTCTTTGGTTCAGGATTTCCAAATATAGGTTGGTGATATGGCCACCTTAGCACACCTTCTTATTACCCACTTGGATCTTATGGTACAATACTTAGCATGGATTTCATGTATGCCCACAGAGCCAAGTTAGATTGTTGTTAGAAGAGGATCAAGTATTTGGATGATGATGACACTGCTATAGAGATTTCAGGATTTTAGAGACTGGCATCCATTCGTATGATCTCCGCTATGTAGCTTTAGTAGAGCATGCAAAAAGGGTTCCAATTATTCATCATCACTATCAGTGATAGGGAAGAAGAGGAGGGAAATGAAACTTCACTTGATGATCATCCTATGCTTCAAGAGTTTGTAGGTGTTTCCTTCTGAACTACCATGTATGCCTCCCCATAGAGTAGTTGAATTTCACATAGACCTCATTCTAGGAGCTGTGCCATTATCTAGAGCACCATATAGGCTATCCCCTAATGAGCTCAAGATTCAGTTAGAAGAGCTCCTAGAGAAGGGGCACATTTGACCTAGTGTTTCCCCTTGGGATGCACTAGTTATATTCATCAAGAAGAAGGATGGATATCTTAGGTTATGTATGGATTACCAACATTTGAATAAATTAAACATTAAGAACCGGTATCCACTTCCTAGGATTGATTACTTGTTTGATTAGCTATAGGGTGCCCGTGTGTTCTTAAAGATAGATCTTAAATTGGGGTACCATTAGTTGAGGATTGTGGAGAGTGATATCCATAAGACAACATTCTGCACTAGGTATGGATATTATGAGCTCATAGTTGTACCATTTGGTCTTATGAATTCTCTAGCTATATTCATGAGTCTCATGAAAGGAGTATTCCACACTTTCCATGACATATTTTTGGTAGTGTTCCTTGATGACATATTGATATATTCTCATGATGAGAAGGAGCATGAGGAGCACTTGAGACATGTATTGCATTGTTTGAGGGATAACCAGTTGTATGGTAGATTTTCAAAGTGTGCTTTCTTCAGATCATAGGTCATATATTTAGAACATGTCATTTTAGGAAATGGGATCTCATTGGACCCATAAAATATTTATGCTATCATGGATTGGCCAACACCTACCACTGTGATCAAGGTTAGGAGTTTCATGAGTCTAGTAGGATATTACAATGATTTGTTGAGGGATTTTCTAGAGTGGCACATCCCATTACATCTCTTCACTAAAAGGGACAAAAATTTGAGTGGACAAAGAAGTGCAAGACGTCCTTTTAGGAACTCAAGAAAGCACTTACCAACGCACCTATTCTTGTAGTGCCAGATCCTTTAGTGGATTTTGTGGTTTGTACAGATGCTTCCTTAGATGGTTTGGGGGCTGTTCTTATGTAGGGTGGGCAAGCTATAACCTATGAGTCTAGGAAAATTAAGACTCACGGGACCAACTACCCTACCCATTTCCTCAAGCTTTCTGTAGTAGTGCACACCTTAGTGAAATGGTGACACTTTCTTTGAGGAGATTAGTTTGAGCTAAATTTAGATCATGAGAGTTTGAAGTACATATTCACTCAGCTGAACCTTAATGCTAGATAGAGGAGATGGATTGAGTTCTTGTGTTAGTACAATTTTGGTGTTCATTACATTAAGGGGAAGGAGAATGTGGTTGTAGATGCATTGAGTAGGAGATAAATTGAGCTTTCTTCTATGTCCACTGGCACATATTTAAGGGATCTTATACTACATCACTTTCTTGAGGATGAGTTGTATGTAGAGGTTTGTTAGTTGACCTGATCTCAGTGGCCCATTATGGGGAAGTTCACATATTACTCATTGGAGTGCGATGGAATTTCACATCACAGAGGACACATTTATCTAACTTCTTCTAGAGGATTGTATGATTTCATAATGATAGAGGCTCATACAGAAACTTATGTAGTGCATATCAGAGTCAAGAAGATGCATGTATATTTGAGAAAAAATTATCATTGGCCAGGCATGAGGCAACACATTGCAGAGTTAGTAACCTGATGCATTGAGAGTCATAGGGTTAAGGTGGAGCACCACCATCCTGGTGGCCTTCTTCAGCCTCATGAGGCACCCAAGTGGAAGTGAGACTTCATATCTATGGAATTTATTGTCGATCTTCCTATGTCATCTTGTTGCCATGATTCCATCATGGTGATAGTGGAAAAGTTGACCAAAGTGCCCCACTTTTCACCCGTTTGAACTAAATTCACAACACCAATAGTGGCATAGGTATTCTTGCTAGATATTGTCAGACTTCATGAAATTCTTCATGAGATCATCTCCGATAGAGACTCTCTATTTAAATAATAATTCTAGAGAGAGTCACAAGAAACATTGGGCACTAGGCTCAATTTCAGTACAACCTATCATGCTGAGGCAGATGGACAAATAGAGAGATTGAACTAGGTGTTAGAGGATATGCTACGCATGTATGTGATAGACCATTAGGTCAAGTGGGAGGAGTATTTTCTCTTAGTCAAGTTTCCTATAATAATGGACACCATACATCATCGGGCATACCACCTTATTAGGATTTTTATGGTAGGCCCTATAGGACACCTTTGAGTTGGGACAAGATTGAGGATAGGGTAGCTGTTGGACCATAATTAGTCGAGGAGATGGACCAGCAGGTAGCCTTGATTAGGCAACGTCTTAGAAAGGTATAAGATAAAAAAAGGAGTATGTATATGCAAACAGGAATGATCATGTTTATATGGCTGGTAAAAGATTTTTCTTGAGAGTGCGACCGCATAAGATTCCAATCCATTTTGGAAAGGGATCTAAGCTCATACCTAGCTTTGTTGGACCATTTGAGATCCTAGGGAGGATTGGACCAATTGCATATCATCTAGATTTTCCACCTAGCCTCTCATGCATCTACGATGTGTTTCATGTTTATGTTTTGAGAAAATATGTTTATGATGAGTCTCATGTTATAGATTGGGATGCCTTACACGTGGATTCAGATGGGCAGCTAGCTTTGGAGCCCAGTCATATTTTGGCATGCTAGACATTGGCTATTCGAGGCCGAGAGATGGACCAGGTTAGGGTCTAGTGGGATTGCTATGATGAGGTTACAACATCATGAGAGGACACAACACAAATGAGAGCACAATATCCCCATCTTGTTGATGAACTCTAGGAGGAAGTTCATGCCTAGAGGGGGAGAGTGTGAGGCCCTACCACGACCTATCATAACACTAGTTTTATTTAATGATGGACATAGTATTTGATACTCTATTTTGATATATTTTGTATTATTACTCTACCTGACACAAATTGGATCACGCTGATTGTGATGCATTTTACTTAATATTATTTTCAACACCCTTATCCATGGACATATTTAGACCTATCTCACATATATTTATTATTTGTGAATTTGATCGATTTTACATTAGGATTGATTGAACACTTATGATTTATATGATGTGGAATTTATATTATATTATGATGGTGCAATATGAGTGATTGGTTTAGATGATTATTATGATGCAAATTTAATTTATAGATTTCATGGTTAAACTACATTGACATGTGAGATTTTATGATGACCTGATTCTGCATATGTTTTGTGAGTAGATGTATTTTATGTAGTAATTGTATTTGCAAACATTGTTTGATTAATGATGAACTATGTGAATGCAATTGTGAAGGATGTATGCTTAACTATTGTCAATTAATATCCTTACTTTATGTATGGTTTTATTGGACTATTGATATTTGGATTTAGTGTGTAGGAAATTTAACCATAGAACTAAATCGGGGAACTAAGGCTAGACTTTTGTGAATTCAGTACAAAGCCAAGGTTGCATCTAATGAAGAGAAAAAACCTCATTTCTATGTATTTTAATTCGTAACTGTGATGTGTGTGATTGTATTTTTTATAATTTTTAAATTTTTAATTATCCAAATGGACATGCCAAGTGTGTTATATGATGTGTATATTTTGTGGTGTCACTTGACACTTGTGTTGTACATATGTGGAAATGACATGTCCATTTAGGGGATGCTTAATTGAAACCAAACCTAGGAGAGTACCTTATAGGATCCCCATGAAAATCCACTTTGTTAGTGAGCCTTGGGTATGCTCAAAGCAAGTGAAATCTATAGGTAAACTTTAGGTTAGTTTTAGAGGGTTAAATGAGCACCTAGGGTTAAGTTTTGGTCATTTTTAAAATCCCATTTAGTAATACCTATGGGTAAGGGTTAATTTTAACCATAGGCCCACCTAGGTATATGCATTGAGCCCTTCCAAAAGTTTGTTTTTCTAAGATGGATGAAAATCAAATTTTGAGATCGCCTTGGGAAGACAACCTCTCCCATCATGTGTGGGTTACATGTTTAGTCTTCCCAAGTAACCATTCCTAGTTCCCAATTTTGGGAAGACCACCCAATAGTAATTAATGTGTTATTCCAAAAGATTTTTGGGAAATGTGTAGAGCCTTTTTAGTTAGATATTCCAATACTTAGATCTTTTTCACCCACTCTCCAACTTTGGAGACAACCATGGAGTTAGGGAAGATTTGGGAAAAGGAGGACTTAGGCTTGGAGCTCTTCACCAAATTCATTAGTCCATTACTTAAGTAGAGGTTGGTTTCACCATCTCCATACTTATTTTCTTTCATGTGAGCAAGAAATTTTGTGGTTGAATATATTGTGTAAGTTTAGTTGTTTTTGTCGTGGTTGTTGATATGTTTTTTATGTGTATGAGAGTTTTACATGAAAATGGTTTGTGAAGGTTGTGTTGTTATGCCTTCATGGTAGTTTATTTATTTTCTTTATTGTATGCTATTTTGGGTGTGCAAGGCCAAACTCACCATTGGGAGGGAAGAGTAGCCTTAGGGTGTAGGGTATAGTGACAACTTAGAGAGTGTAGAGTGTCTCCTCATGAAGGAGAGGGAAATGGAAAAGATTATGGGGTCTTCATTGTATTAGGGGTCATTAGGGGAATTTGGCATGTCGCCATTCTAGGGTTATAAGGGAATTGCTGGGTTGTGTAATGCAAAGAATGGTTGTGGTTTTGTATGCCTTGTGAAGGCAATGTAGTTCTTTATTATGACATTCTCCTCCTAAGTACTTGGTCCACCTTCATCCCAATAACGAGTCATTTGGTGACTATGTGAAAGACTTTGATGAGAGTTATTTGTTTTTATATGATAGATTGTTATTGTTGTATTATTTTGAGTGTAACCATCTCTCCTTGGTTCTCCAAGCTCGGGGGTGATCTCATAGAGGCCTAGGTTGGGAGATGAGCTCCCATGGTCAAGATAGTAAATGTTATTGCAGGTATGCTTGTGGAAAAAGACTAGAAGAGGGTGAGAATAATTGTGAAAGTGTGGAGTCTCATAGTTATTTCCTTTTGTAAAGATGTATTTGTATATAAAAAAGTGAAGAGGCTAAAAATTATTTGCAATTCATTTCTTGAAATCAGGGTTTAAATATAGTGATTCTTGTAATGAATGAGTTTTAGAAACTTGTATTTTATTCTATGTATTTGAAGAATTAATGAAAAATGTTTCCCTTTAATTTCATGCCTATGTTAAATTTTGAAATGTTATTTTTTTGTTGGAAAGTTAGTGATGAGATATTCTTTAAAAAAATAGTATTATGGAAGTTGTTTATATTTTAAGTTGCTGATTTATAATTTGGTTAGTTGCAAAAAAGAGAGTAGAAAATGGAACTTTTACTTTAAATGCAAGAAAATATTAGTTATGTTTTAAAATCTGAAAGTTATTGAATATAAGAATTTCATTATAATAGGTTCTCGTTGTTAGATGTATTGCTGTTTGGATTGTTCTTTGTTTAAAAAAGAAGAAGAATTTGAATGCTCTCAGATTTCTATTTTATTTAAAAGAAAAATATATAAACACATACATAAAACTTAATAAAGTGAGATATATTATCTTCTTATTTTGACCGCTACATTTTTGTGTTTATACATTCTGCATCTAAAAATATGTATAGTTATATTTCTTAATGTATTCATATATATTTATATATGCATTGTATACATTTAGATACAAAATTATATATACTTACTTGAAATAGATATTTTCACATGTGCATAAACTAGAAACACATGCCTAGTAAATATGCAAGTAAAAATATGTATTCTTATGTTAAAGTCTATTATAAAAAGGGGAGATTATATATATAATACAATAATATAACTTTTTATATATATATAATAATAATATATCAGTATAAATTTATATGTATATAATAATAGTAATAATAAGGAAACGAATAATAATAATAATAATTATTCAGGATCGAATGGTTTCGACTATAGCAAGAACGTTTAATATATATATATATATATATATATATAGATAAGATGTGGGGTTTGGGAGGGCTAAGCCCATTGCTCCCCATCTTCTTTTGAAGCAGTGGCGTGGGTCATCATGGGCTCGGCACACCGTGGCACCACCCCTGTGTGGAAACAACCACTGTGGGAAGAACCCACAATGTGCCCTCCGTTGCCCTCTCTTGCACCGCATCACCTCATCCCCACACATGTAGCAGGGATTTTTTCCGC
>MU224515.1:1714369-1726819 GCA_018584345.1 Thuja plicata
AGCAAACATGCATATATGAAGAAATGAAGTAAGAAAATAAGATTAAACTATATTAACACATGCAAACCTCCTAAGATGAAGAAGTGTGGATGATTGTGGTTGATAAGTGGAATGTGGTTTCTCACAAATCCAACAGCATGACAATGTGATGAAAGTGGTAGTTGAAGATGAGGAGAGGGCTCTCCTTTTATATATTTTTTGAGGAAAATGGACAGTTAAGATTCAAATTTGGATGAAGGGATAATATTCTTCAGGATCAATGATGTGGCCATGAGGTGGAGGCCAAGTGGATTAGGGTTTTGACCATTCAAAGGGGGAAAGATGCTCACACATGTGTGAGCAACCTTTGAAAGTGATGAGTCAATGACAAGGTGTAAGAAGGTGAGAAGACCAAATTTTCTCTCACATGTGTGAGCAACTTGAGAAAGTGATGGCTCAATGACAAAGGTCAAAAGGTGGAATAGGGTGAGCTGACCAAGGTTGCTCACACACGTGTGAACATTGGAAAGTGATGGCTCAAGGTTGAGTTCACATGTGAAGGGGGAAAAATATGTAAGGGTGTGTAAGAGTGTGTAAGGCTTTGTAAGAGGGTGTGTAAGATTCACATGTGACTTGGGTTGTGTAAGAGTCACATGTGACTTGGGTTTTCTAATCCCTTAATTAAGATTGTGCAAATGATTAGGGAGTGATTAGGTGGGAGATTATGATTAATTAGTCTCAAGTGGGGTAGAAGGATGGGTTAGGTTAGGGAAGTGAGGTTAGACGAGGGTTAAATTTAGGAGCCACGTGCTTAATAAGAATTAAATGTAATATTTAATTCCAAGTGTGAGAAAAGGGAAATAAGCCATGTAATTTTAATTAATCTAGGAATTAATTAATGTTTAGGGAAATGAGAATTCTAATTAAATAATGTGAATTTATTTAATTAAAGGTGGGATAAAGTTAATGTAATTAAATAAATTTAGATTTATTTAATTAGGGATAAAGGTTAAGTCAAAGAATTAAACAAATAGCGAATATTCATTTAATCGGCTAGGATAATGGTAATGGACAAATTTTAGTGTCTACAATATATTTTCATTCCTCCATCTCCACCATTAGTTCTGCACAAAAAAATAACATGGAGAAACAAGAAACAAATAAGAATAAGGTTAGGGTTAGAAAGAGAAGGAAAGGAAGAAGAGGAAATGAAATGGACCTTCTTTTTGGGTGTTGTATTTTCAACCCCAACCCTAATTTAAGAATTAGGGTTAGGGCTTGTTATTAGGGAAAGACCTTCAAGTCAACTTGATGATAAATTTATTTTAAAACATTAAAAAAAAATTCTCCCAAGAAATTTTAAATGCTTTTCCTTAAAAGTCAAAAACTTTCGTAAAATGAGTCTTTGGTGGGAATTTAATTTCTCCACAAACTTTATTTTAATGTGACCTTGGGGACATTAGTTAACTTATTAAAATGAACCTTATATGTTAAATATATATAACAATTAATTGATTTGATTAATAATTTTATTCAAAAAGCAAAACTTATAGTGTTTTTAATTTAGTGGAATATTTAGGGTAATTTAGTATAATAATTTAATAGGATTATTATAAGGGGAGACTCTCAATTTTCCTAATGCGTATTTAGTAATTTTACTTGAATCGACCATAGTATGTAATTTATACATTTGAATGTATATTACAAATAAAGTTAAGGGAGTGTAATGAGATTGTATTAAAATAATTTATGACATTATTTTAATAAGATATTTAAAATTTAATGATAATGAAGACATGACTTTATTAAAATGAATACCCTATATGTCCATTAGGTTTAAATGTTGATTTAACCTAAGGGGTCAGTTTAATTTAATTAGATACGATAAGATTAATAATTCTCCTTAAATACTATTAAATGAGATTTTAAAGTTAAATTTTTAATGGAGATATTTAAGTACAAAATTATTAATTACATGAATTAAGGTATAATTAAACCTTAGGAAAGGAGTTGATCTAATTGTTGTTTTGGGATCGTCTCAACATTTGTATCTCATTAATAAATTCATTTTAGAGAAACAAATCTAAATTAGTTAAATAAACCTTATTAAGCGTTGAACCTTAGTTTAACTTCATCAAGTAACCATGTCGAGGGACATTGACATTGGTCGTGATACCCCTCGACCTCAATTGGTTATTACCCGGATACCCTTAGGAATTTATTAATTCCTTTGAAGATGTAAACTGTGTAGAGAACATAGTAAACACTTGGACCTTATTAACTGCAACCTTAGTTAATTTAATATGTTCAAAAAATTTGTTAGTGTATTTTGGTTGACATTTTGGTATTAGAGCATAGTTTCAACACTATGAACCTTCAACCATTACGTTTCAACTTAACCATTACATTTAAAATTAAACATTCCAATGCTTTTGTAGGATGCCTCCCATTATGTTATAAGCTCGCCAGGGTGAGTGAGGTCCTACAAGTGCCTGTGCGACATGAGAGGTAGTAGAAAATGAAGTAGAGGGTGCTAGAGAGGAGGAAAGACCTCCTCCCAAACAACCACCGAACCCAAACTAGGATGTATTGATTGCACTCTAGAATCTCATTGGGATAATTCAGGATAGACTACCACCAGGGGCCAGCAGGAAGAGCATAGGGGTTCAGAGGAGTATAGGACAATAGCTAGATAGTGGACTAGGATTCCTCCTCCTAGCCATATATTGATGCAAGACGATCATGAGAATGAGTCAATAAACATACGAGAGCCACCACTAGAGAAAGTGGCTCGAGTGGCTGAGAGATCATCCCAGGATATATGGGATCAGATTAGGGAGCTTTTATGCCTACAACCACCACCATTTATAGGATCTATAAAAAGATTGAGGCTGATGCTTGGCTCTTGAACTTGGATGGGTGCTTTGGGTTACGTCCTTATGGGAGAAATCTAAGAGCATAATTTCCTATACACCTACTGAGAGGGACTACTTTTACATGGTGGAGGTAGGAGGAATTTAAGATCAATCTAGTTACTAATACCCTTGCTTGGGATGCCTTTTTGGATAGATTCGGGGACATGTATTTGTCAAAGCACTTTAGACAATGCTGTATCGACAAGTTCCATGATCTCCAGTAGAGGGGACTCATAGTGTTGCAGTATGAGAGAAGATTACTTGAGCTCTTTCCTTATGTGGATTATATGAGAGATGAGAAGCTGAGAGTTAACCGTTTGGTCAAAGGATTGAATGCTGCAATATTTAGAATAGCACGCATGGAAATGCCAAGGAACCTTCATGAAGTTGTAGAAAATTCTTTAATAGAAGAGGAGGTATAGGTTAGATGAAATGACACATGAGATCAATTTCAAACCATAACCCCACACCTTAGTCTTCTGATATTAAGAGACACCATTGGAAGGGGAATAAAAAACACTCTTCAGGGCCATACAAACTCCCTCTCCCACAACAATAGTCTCAGCAAAGTTAGAGACATTAGCCACCATAGGGGCATCAACGCTCTAAGCCCAAGAAGGAGAAGTCACAGGGTCCTAGGAGGGATTAGAGATCACAGGTTTCATCTGCACCCCCATCTTGGACTCACCAGTCCACTAGGGGTGGTTTCAGTGGCTCTAGTAGGATAGGAGGACCACAATTTTCTAGACCTCAGGGTGTACAGATACATGCACGTGGACCTTATTACACATGTGGTTCCATGGGGCACATTTATAGAGAGTGTCCTCAGGCAGGTAGTCAGCACGTAGCAACATCTGAGCCTACAATTGGGGACATGGGTAAGTCCCACATTGTATTTTTTGTGGTTGATAATTGCCAGGTAGAGTACCAGGCATAAATTATAGAGGCCAAAATTATGATCACATGTAGTAGAGCTACCATATTATTTGATTTAGGAGCTACTGATTCATTTATTTCTCCATTGGTTGTGGAACATTGTGGGCTAGTGGCAACTAGGCAAGATGTTAGATGGGTGGTAGAGTCAGCTTCAGGATCTAGAGTATCTATTACCTCTTTGGTTAAGGATTTATAGATATAGATTGGTGACATGACCACCTTAGAAGATCTCTGCATTACTCCCTTTAGATCTTATGGTATAGTACTAGCATGGATTGGCTGTATGCCCATAAAGCCAAGTTAGATTATTGTTAGAAGAGGATCGAGTGTTTGGATGATAATGACACTACTACAGTGATTTTAGGAGTTTAGAGGCCAGTATCTATTCATATGATCTTCTCTATGGAACTTAAGTAGAGCATGTGAAAGGGGTGCTAGTTATTAGCCATCACTATCAGTGATAGGGAAGAAGAGGAGGGAAAGGAAACTTCACTTGATGATAATCCTATGCTTCAAGAGTTTGTAGAAGTGTTTCCTTTTGAACTATATGGTATGCCTCCCTATAGAGTAGTTGAATTTCATATAGACCTCATTCTAAGAGCCACACCAATATCTAGAGCACCATACAAGATGTCCCCTAATGAACTCAAGATTCAATTAGAGGAGCTCCTAGAGAAGGGGCACATTCAACCTAGTGTTTCCCCTTGCGGTGCACCAGTTATCTTTGTCAAGAAGAAGGATGGATCTCTTAGGTTATGTATGGATTACCCAAATTTGAATGAATTAATCATTAAGAATCGATATCCACTTCCTAGGATTGATGACTTGTTTGATCAGCTATAGGGTGCCCATGTGTTCTCAAAGATAGATCTTAATTCAGGGTACCATCTGTTGAGGATTATGGAGAGTGATATCCACAAGACAACATTTCACACTAGGTATGGAAATTATGAGTTCATAGTTGTACCATTTGGTTTGACGAATGCTCCAATTGTATTCATGAGTCTCATGAAAGGAGTATTCCACACTTTTCATGAAAGATTTTTGGTAGTGTTCCTTGAAGACATATTGATATATTCTCATGATGAGAAGGAGTACGAGGAGCACTTGAGATAGGTATTACATTTTTTGAGGGATAACTAGTTGTATGGAAGCTTGTCAAAGTGTGATTTCTTAAGATCAAAGGTCAGATATTTAGAACATGTCATTTCAAGTGATGGGATCTCAGTGGACCCATCAAAGATTGATGTCATCATGGACTGGCTAGTGCCTACCACTATGAAGGAGGTCAAGAGTTTCATGGGTCCAGTAGGATATTACATGCAATTTGTTGAGGGATTTTCTAGAGTGGCACATCCCATTACATCCCTTCAGTGAAGGGGAAAGAAATTTGAGTGGATAGAGAAGTGCTGGAGGGCCTTTCAAGAACTCAAGAAAGTACTTACCAATGCACCTATTCTTGTAGTGCCAGATCCTTAAATGGATTTTTTGGTTTGGATGGATGTTTCCTTAGATTATTTAGGGGCAGTTATTATGTAGGGTGGGCGAGCTATAGCCTATGAGTTTAGCAAAGTTAAGAATTACAAGCTTAACTAACCTACCCATGACCTTGAGCTTGTAGCCATAGTGCACACCTTAGTGAGATGATGACACTTTCTCTTAGGACATCAATTTGAGCTTCATTCAGATCATGAAAGTTTACAGTACATATTCACTCAACCAAACCTTCATGCTCAACAAAAGAGATGGATGGAGTTCTTATGCGAGTATGATTTTGATGTTCATTACATTAAGGGGAAGGAGAATGCGGTTGCAGATGCATTGAGTAGGAGATGAAATGAGATTTCTTCTATGTCCACTAGAAGAGGGATCATATACTATGTCACTTGCATCAGGATGATTTGTATGCAGAGGTTTTTCAGTTGGCTCGATCTCAGTGATACCTACAGGGGAATTTTAAGATTGTTCATTGGAGTCTGATGTAATTTTATGTCATAAAAGATACATTTATGTACCTTATTCCAGAGGATTGCATGATTTCATTATGCTAGATTCTCATAGAGAACCTTATGCAGCATATCCTAGAGTCAAGAAGATGCATGCAAATTTGAGACAAATTTATCATTGGCTAGGCATGCGGAAACACATTGCACATTTAGTAGCTAGATGTCTTTAGTGTCAAAGGGTTAAGGTGGAGCACTTCCATCCTAGTGGGCTTCTTCAGCCTCATGATGTACCCGAGTGGAAGTAGGACATCATATCTATGGAATTTATTGTCAGTCTTTATATGTCATCTTGTCGCCATTATGCCATTATGGTGACAATGGATAAGTTGACCAATGTGGTCCAATTTTCACCCATTTGTACTACATTCACAACACCAATAATGACACTTGTGTTCTTTCAAGATATATTCAAACTTCATGACATTCCTCATAAGATAATCTCCAATAGAGGCTCTCTCTTTACATTATCATTTTGGAGAGAGTTGCAGGCAATATTGGGCACTAGGCTCAATTTCAGTATAACCTATCATCCTTAGACAGATGGATAGATAGAGAGAGTGAAATAGGTTTTAGAGGATATGCTATGCATGTATGTGAGGAACCATCAGGTCAAGTGGGAGGATTATCTACAATTAGTTGAGTTTGCCTATAATAATGGGCATCATACGTCATTGGGAATGCCACCTTATCAAGATTTGTATGTTAGGCCCTCCAAGACACCTTTGAGTTGGGATAGGAGTGAGGATAGGGTAGCTATTGGACCATAGTTAGTCCAGATGGAGCAGTTGGTATCCTTGAGTAGGCATCATCTTAGAGAAGCATGGGATAGACAGAAGAAGTATGCAAATGCAAAGAGGACTGATCATGTTTACATGGTTCATGCCAAAGTTTTCTTGAGAGTGTGGCCACATTAGAGTCCAATCCATTTTGGAAAGAGCTCCAAGATAGTACTTCACTTTGTTGGACCATTTGAGATCCTAGAGAGGATAGGACCAGTTGTATATCATCTAGATTTTCCACCTAGCCTATCACGTATCCACGATGTGTTTCATGTTTCTTTTTTGATAAAATATGTTTATTATGAGTCTCAAATTATATATTGGGATCCCTTATAGGTTGAGTTGGATAGACAACTAGCTTTGGAGCCCTTTCGCATTTTGGCATATTGGACGTTGGCTCTTTGAGGCCAAGAGTTGGACCAGGTTAGGGCCTAGTGAGATTGCTATGATGAGGTTACAACATCATGGGAGGACACAATATAAATGAGAGCACATTATCCCCATCTTTTTTATTAACTCTAGGAGGAATTTCATGCCTAGAGGGGGAGGGTGTGAGGCCCTACCCCGACCCGTCATAGCATTACTTTTATTTTATGATGAACATAGTAATTGATACTCTATTTTGATATATTTTGGATTATTACTCTACCTGACACGGATTGGATCATGCTGATTGTGATGCATTTTACTTATTTTTTTTTCAGCACCCTTATTCATGGACATATTTAGACCTATCTCACATATATTTATTATCAGTGGATTTGATGGATTTTACATTAGGATCGATTCAAGACTTATGATTTATATGATGTGGACTTTATGTTATATTATGATGGTGCAATATGATGGATTGGTTTAGAAGATTATTATGATGAAAATTGAATTTATAGATTTCATGGTTAAACTATATCGACATGTGAGATTTTATGATGACATGATTTTGCATATGTTTTATGAGTAGATGTATTTTATGTAAGAATTATATTTACAAACATTGTTTTGATTAATGGTGAATGATGTAAATAAAATTGTGAAGGATGTATGCTTAAATATTGACAATTAATTTTATTACTTTATGTATGGTTTTCTTGGACTATTGATATTTGGATTTAGTGTGTAGGAAATTTGACCATGGAACTAAATTGGGGAACCAAGGTTAGACTTTTGTGAAATCAGTGCAAAGCCAAGGTTGCATCTAATGAAGAGACAAACCTCATTGTTATGTATTTTATTTTGTAACCATGATGTGTGTGATTGTATTTTTTATAATTTATAAATTTTATAATTATCCAAACGGACATGCCAAGTGTATTATGTGATGTGTATATTTTGTGGTGTTACTTGACTTTTGTGTTGTGCATATGTGGCAATTACATGTACATTTGGGAGATGATTAATTACAACCAAACCTAGGAGAGTACCTTGTAGGATCCCCATGAAAATCCACTTGGTTAGAAATCCTTGGGTATGGTCAAAGCAAGAGAAATCTGTAGGTAAACTTTATGTGAGTTTTTATAGGGTTAAATGAGCAACTAGGATTGAATTTTGGTCATTTTTGAAATCCCACTTGGTATACCTATGGGTAAGGGTCTATTTTAACCATAAGACCACCTAGGTATGTGTCTTGAGCCCTTCCAAAATTTGGTTTTCCCAAGATGGACGAAAATCAACTTTTGAGAAGATGACCTTGGGAAAACAACCTCTCCTATCATGTGTGCGTTACTTGTTTAGTCTTCCCAATTCACCATTCCTAGTTCCCAATTTTAGTGTTTGGGAAATGTGTAGAGACTTTTTAGTGGGATCTTCCAAGAATTACTGCTTGTTCACCCACTCTCCAACTTTGGAGACAACTAAGGAGTTAGAGAAGATTTGGGAAAAGGAGAAGACTTAGGGCTTGGAGCTCTTCATCAACTTCACTGTGCCATTACTTGAGTAGAGTTTTGTTTCACCATATCCATGCTTATTTTGTTTCATGTGAGCAATATATTTTGTGGTTGAGTGTATTGTGTAAGTTTAGTTATTTTTGTCATGGGTGTTGATATGTTTTTTTAATCTATATGAGAGTTTTGCAAGAAAATGGTTTGTGAAGGTTGTGTTGTTATGCCTTCATGGTAGTTTCTTTGTTTCTTTCTTGTATGTTTTTTTGGGTGTGCAAGGCCAAACTCACCCTTGGGAGGGAAGAGTAGCCTTGGGGTGAAGGGTATATAGACAACTTAGAGAGTGTAGAGTATCTCCTCATGGAGGAGAGGGATATGGAAAATATTATGGGGTCTTTGTTTCCATTGTATTGAGGGTAATAATGGGAGTTTGACATGTTTCTATTTCGAGGTCATAAGGAAATTGGCATGTTGTGTAATACAAAGAAAGGTTGTGCTTTTGTATCCCTTGTGAAGGCAATGTAGTTCTTTATTATGACATTCTCCTCCTAAGTACTTGGTCCACCTTCACCCCAATAATGGGTCATTTGGTGACTCTATGTGAAAGCCTTGGATGTGATTTCTTTGTTGTTATATGATGGATTGTTATTATTGTATTTGTTTGAGTGTAACCATCTCTCCTTGGTTCCCCAAGCTCGGGGGTGGCCTCTTAGAGACCTAGGTTGGGAAGTGAGCTCCCATGGTCAAGATAGTAAATGTTAATACAGGTATGCTTGTGGAAAAAGACTAGACGACAGTGAGAAGAATTGTGTAAGTGTGGAGTCTCATAGTTTTTGATTACGGTAACAACAGGTTTTGAAGGGGCCCAAAAACCCTTTAACAAATATAATAAAAGATAAGCATTAGAAACCCAAAACAACAACTATCTGTCACAAATAGAGACAGAAAACCAAAAAGGGCTAATACCCCAGATATATAATTCAAAGTTCAACCAAAATAGAAAAAGATGAAACCAAAAAAGAAACTTCCAGCAAGACAACCAAAAAAACTTCCAACACACGAATCAGTCCAACATCTTAAAACACTTCCTAGATTCTACCATCTGGTTTTCCATATTCTGGATTTCCACCATCTAATTTTATATTCTAGATAGAAACCCAAAGATTAGTTAAATCTTTGACTTGGGCCGGTGTCTTCTTTCTTGTACTAGATTTGTAAAGATGTATTTGTATTAAAAAAGTGAAGAGGCTGAAAATTCTTTGTAAGTCCTTTCTTGAAATCAAAGTATAAATGTAGTGATATTTGTAATGAATGCGTTTTAGAAACTTGTATTTTATTTTATGTATTTGAAGAATTAATGAAAAATGTTTCCCTTTAATTTCATACCTATTTTAAATTTTGAAATGATATTTTGTTGTTGGAAAGTTAGTGAATGAGATATTCTTAAAAAAAAGTATTACGGAAGTTATTTATATTTTAAGTTGCTGATTTATAATTTGGTTAGTTGCAAAAAAAAAGGGACTAGAAAATGGAACTTTTACTTTAAATGCAAGAAAATATTAGTTATGTTTTTAAATCTGAAATTTTTTGAATATAAGAATTTCATTATAATAGGTTCTCCTTGTTAGATGTATTGATGTTTTGATTGTTCCTTGTTAAAAAAAAAGAATAATTTTAATGCTTTTAGATTTTTGTTTTATTAAAAATAAAAATATATAAACACATACATAAAACTTAATAAAGTGAGAATTTTTTATCTTCCTATTTTGACTACTACATTTTTGTGTTTATACATTCTACATCTAAAAATATGTATAGTTATATTTTTGAATATATCCATATATATTTATATATAAATGTTGTATAAATTTAGATACAAAATTGTATATACTAACTTGAAATATTTTTTTTTACATGTGCATAAACTAGAAACACATACCCAGTAAATGCTAATTAACTTTGGATGTATTCAGAGGCATGGATCGTATACAAAAGAATGCAGAACTAGGGCAGCGAGCATAAGTAGGGCATAGACCAGATATATGGTAGAGAGCAAATTTAGGGTAACTGACTAAGCAAGTGAGGACAGAGTCAGCAAATAGATCTAAGGGTGGGAAAGGACAATGGACTAATGGTGGATTTTTTGTGCACCGCCATCATTCTGAAAATACTTTGTTAGATCTTGCAAAGATTTTTTGAGGCCCACCAATTGTTCAACCAGCCAGGCATCGAGACTACAGACAGACAACCAATGGTTTTCAGAGGTGTAACTTTGTAGAAAAGAATGCTACCAATGCTGCATAGGGAAATTTGAAGCAGGAAAGTCACTTCCAGGGTACAAATATTTTTTGAGGTAAAGAAACTGTCCAACCCGCGAAACCTTTTTTCAGAAAACCTAGGTTTTAGTTTAAGGCATCCATGCCCAAGAATGGTCATCCTTCTAATCCCAAGAGATCTTAAGCAACATTTCAAGGAATCTCAAATTTTGAAAATGGAGAATATTCATATCAGGCGGGCTTGAGACTTAGGTCTTCACAAGTTCAAACATAACCTCTCCCAGATAATCAAAAATTCAAATCTAAATTTGGCCTGATCTATCGGTGCACCATATGCAACCCCACAAGATCAGATCAATACATTTCAAGAACTATGGGAAGAAAAGGTTTCTCATAATAGCCAATGAACAACCGGTTTTTGATATATGCAAAGGGATCCCCCCCTAGAACTCCAGTGCAGATTAGGCATTCGCTTGATCTAGTGTTAGGAGAATCTGACAATAACAAGGTATCTCACCTTACAAAAGTTCTCTGTGCAGATAAAGTGCCACATAAGCAACATAATAGAGTGCCCCTCATTCCAATAAATCATAGACAAATTTGGCAACCAAAATAGTTTTAGGTCCTACATGAACAAGGTAGTCAGTGTTGGAAAGTTGACTTCCTGAGGAAGCATGACTTATTTTGTGTTGTCAATCATGGCAATAAAGTCATACTTAAGTTCTGTCATGAAAGGAAAATGACTAAGTGTGAAAACAGAGCAGACAGACACATACAGAGATCAGCACATCAACACACATGTTAGAGATCACACCAGAGCATGTGTGCTTATGTATATACTCTATGGTGTATATACATGCTAGATCCAGACACGTAGAGTATGAAACATCAGTATGGAAAAGTTACAGGCAGATTAGTAGACCTGCAGTCCAGGAAACAAAGCATGGAAGCTGACTACAATTTTGATCAGCGTGAATGATTTTGTAATGTAATGGCTAAGCGCATTTAGTTATAAGTTTGTATTAATTTAATTAATGTTGTAGTAAACACGCTTAGGCTGACTTGTTTGGAAGTGTTGTATATTTTGTTTTAGGGCCGACTGGTGATTTGTTTTGGGTCGCGCCTATTCGGATTTGAACATATAAGTATGTAATGTAAAGATATGTTACAAGTGTCGATTATTATGCAAGAGGAAGTTATAGAGGGATATTACTATGAAGTCAATAGATGATATAGCTCTTTAAGAGAGTAAGAGGATTCACGCATACACAAAACTAATCAGACAATAGTGTCATCACAACAGTTCATTTTGATATAGTGCATATCAACATTCAGAGGGTTGTAGCCTTCATCTTATTGGGCAGCAAGCCTAGGCAGTGAGCCATATACCTTTAACAGGGTTTTATAAAAGACTCCTAATAGGGTTAGACCTTTAACCAGGTCATTCTACTTAATTTGTAAAGACTTCTTCTAACAGGGCAAAGGAACTTTAACAGGTTCATTATACCTAGTACAATATCTTGTGGGTACTAATCCCCACTAGAGTTTTCCTCTTATCAAGGTTCTCCATAATCATATCATGTGTTATGTGTTCTTGTGTTATGTTTCTTTGGATGCACATTTGATATATGTTTAATTGGCTGAAATATAATTAATAGATAAACATTGATTCACCCCCCCTC
>MU224516.1:0-28028 GCA_018584345.1 Thuja plicata
GGTAATAATTCGAGGCTTTGTCCTACAGAATATTGTAAGGGGAATGCCCATGTGGCTTTGCATACTGTAATTCTGAAAGTTTGTAATTCCGCATTTGTGGAGATAATAAGAAGTCCATTTTCTGTTCTTGCAAATTGTTGTTGCTTCTCTGTTTCTGTTATGTGTTTGTGGTATTAAGGGGAGCACCCTTCATCATGTTCTTAGGATCAGATCAATGATTTCTTCCAATACAAGATGAAACATGTTGGCTAGGATATTTATGGGACATGCTATATTTAGTTTCGATCAAAACTAAATAGTTTTGATCGAAACTACTTTCTATCGAAAGTCGTTTCTATCGAAACCCCAAAATTGAGGCCATCTGCAAAGGCTAACAACAATATGCAATTTTCATGGCTCTGGGGCTCAAGCGCGGGGCTCAAATGGAAGAATAAGGACACCTCGTTTTGCATCACACAAGTACTCTGAATGAGCTTTCTACGAATATAGATTTGACAAATTTTAAATTAATTAGGTCTATGTATTTTGACGTGCATCAGATGTAGCTTTTTTTATCAAATATAAACTTCCAGGTTTGATGTTCAATGAAAAATAATAGAAAATATAATTTTTTTTTGAAAAATAATAGTGCCCTCTGGCTTTGAGTCTTCTTTCTATCAAATTTTTTTTTGAATTTTTATAAATACACAACAAGTTATCAGCTACGCAGTCAAGGTATGTCAAAATTACAGTTGACTCTACTTCAAACATTCATAAAATATGCAATAATCATGATAATGTCATCAAACCAATTGTATGCCTTCCATATGGATGTTACAAAACCAAATTCAAAAGAAGCGCATTGATATCTATTTTAGAAAAAAAGTTATGTTGTACGAAGTTATTGTACCTAATTGAAAATGATGTTTTCAGCAACATAGCAATTTTAGCGGGAGAAAAAAAAGACAATAAAATAAATTTAAAAAAAAAAAAAATATATATATATATATATATTTAGAATCTAGACAGAAAATCCTAAAAGACTCTAGTTTACTTCATCTTTTGATTTCAAACAGTTTAACGATAATATGCATCTGAATGTGAAAGGTTTTCTCAAAATGTAGACTTCAATGTCCGTTTAGGCAAAAAAGTGTAACCCACTATTGTGGTATCGCCCATATGTCTACCATTTTTTTAATAAATTTTGATATAATTAATTAAATTAAAAATAAATTACATATTATTATTCTACACTTGATTCTATAAAATTTTAAAAAAAATTCATTTTCGATTATTTTGATGCAAGTTATGCCCCGCACACGAACATGTACCAAATTTTTAGGATGCAATCAGTTCAAAAAATCACAGAAAAAAATACTAATCAAAAAATTACAAAAAAATACAAAAAATATATATTTCACTCTTACCTATCATCCTACCAAATGGATTTAAAAAATACTAAATATAACTATATCTTTTTTACCGCACACAGAAACAACTATGTTATGTTTTACCAAACAAATCAGGAACATGTTTTCGTGTGCGTGAGGTTTGACCCTCTTAATATTTTCAGTTTTTAAAATAAATTAGTGTTTTAGAAACTAGATTCAGATTACTACAATTTTTATGTTTTATACATCTTATTTTGAGTGCCTGACCCTCAAACGCCTGTTCCAAGTTAAGGTTTACCTGATTTCAGAAAAAATGTGTCCACTTATACCCCCCTTTTTGGTCCACAACTTGGTGCACATACCCTCTTAAATGTAGGTTGTGGTATATTCTTAACATTAACTACCATAGGTGTATCCATGTTAATTGATCAAATTTATCAAGTGGTAAAGTGATAAATAACTTTTTACAATGATGACAAGGGTTTGCTGGTTGATCTATGAAATTGCTTCAATATCTTCTCAAATTTCTCTAAGTCTCTCCATGAGTTCTTTCTCAAGATAGAACAGTGCCAAGTGATGTCACAGAATACCTTTTAATCCTTCACATACCTTAAAAAGGTAATTTCAATAAATACATCAAAGCCTAGTTTCATAAAGCTGTATGTATCTAGTGATCAATATTTTGTCTGCGATCCTACAAATCTGATCATAATCCATCAAATGTGGCTTTGTCATGATTAAATTAAAAAATTATCTAATTACATAGATCTCTTCTCCCGATCCTTCAGATTCATGGGTAAGGTAAGATTTTTCAATAAATACTCCCCCTTAGGTACTTGACCTAATTAATTTTCTAAAGAAATACTCACACCATAATCTTGTGCGATACGACCAGTAGCATCTGTTAGTTCTTTTCTAACCCATGTCTTACTTATTTCCTTTCAAAGTTGATCAAGATAATTTAATTTATTTCCTTTATCATTTTGCACGTTGATCTTATCTACCAAACCTCTTGTATTATTGTATCTACAATTTTGAGAAGTATGACCAAAATTTTTGCAATTAAAATATTCCAAATTTCCTTAGCTTGTATTTGTTGGATTTGTCCTCAATCTGCATTTCTCCACAATGTGTCCAAAGTTGTTACATTTGTAACATTTTATGTTCGTTTTGTTCACATAATTAATCAGCTTCGATCTTCATTCATTTGATTTGTTTCCATATTTGTAGCAAGTGAAACAATAACTAGAAATTTATGTAGCATTAGGTCTACTTATGCAATCTTTCGCTCTATGCCCAAATTTGTTGCATGAAATGTATCAACCATTAAAATTTTATTTCCTCATAGGCATTTTCTTAGGTTAATCAATTATATTCTCTAATGAATTAATTTTTTCATCTGATCCAAAACTTTCTCCCTTCTCAAAACCAAGTCATTATGATTTTCCCTTAGGTAGTTTAGACTCAATATGTGCATCAATCTTCGCTGAACTATATTTCAATTTTTCCTTGAGTTTATTAGCTACTGCAATTTCACTCCTAAGAAATTCATTGACTCTTTCAATTTACTTCTCATTATGTCTCAATTTCTCAAGATTGATATGCAATTGTTCAACTTCAGCATTCAGTCTGTAACATTCTTCTATTTTGTCCTTCAAGGCTTGCTCAAAATTTTTCTTTTCTTCAATCTCCTTGGTCATACTCACTACCACAACTTTCATCTCATGCCTTATATTATGTCTCTCCTTTTTTATCTATTCGCATTCATCTAATTTTTATTTCAGGACTTTTAAGTCATCTTTATGCTCCAATTGGTCAATAATATCTTTCATCTTGTATTTGGATTTGTTCAATTTTTTTTTCACATTCTCAATGAAACTTTCAACATTCTTAAGCTTATTTTCCAACACTAAGTTCAGAACATTTTCTTTGTCAAAATCATCAAGTGAAATCAAGAGTTATTTCTGAGCAATGGTAGAAACTCTTAGATCTTCTATCATGACCTTCCTCAAGCAGTTAGAATTATTCTAAGGACCAAAGCTCTAATACCAATTGTTAGGATTGAGGAACAGGGTGAAAGCACAATATTATTTCACCCCTAAGGCTAAATTTGGGCACTCCACCGCATTAGACTTGGCCGAGTCAAACACGGCTGAGTTTATGTGTACGCGGTGCCTACATGGTCATGTAGACTCAGCCGAGTGCTACTTGACTAAGTTTTACTCGGCCAAGTATACCGAGCATTTTAAATACTCAAAAAACAACAGCTAGCCCCTTATTTGCACATTGAGGGGCTACGATTGTGGTTGAGGAGCAGAGAGAGAATACTCAGCCAAGTTTGAGGTAGGTCCCATTTTTTTTTTTTTTTAAATGTTTTACTTTATAAATATATATGTAAAATGAATTTTTTTTATTTCGCATTGTAATGTCGCGGTTTTTTTCTTCTTTTTCAAGAGATAAATATTTTTAGGTCATATAATTGATTTTATTTAAAAAAATAAATGCAAACCTAAAATTAAATACAAACTCAAACTTACACATATAATTTACCCAAAATTTTGAAACATAAACACAAACCCAAATCCAAAATTATGAAACATTTACACGTAAACTTAAGCCTAAAATCATATAATTCAACCAAAATGTAAACTAGAAGCATAAATTTTGTTTCGTGAAGAGTTAGTCTTTAGTCATCCGAAGAAATCATTACAGGGAATTAATTTAGGATACATGACTATATTATTACTTGAGAACATGCCACGAATTTTTTTTGTCACAACTTGATCATTCTACACATTTTCATTACATACACAACTTTCAAAATTATCACATTTCTCTTCCTAATATATCTCTGAACAGTTCTTTGAGATACCTTGAGTAAATCAGAAACTACTCAAACTTGATTTATGTGTGTCAATCTCTTACCGGTAATCATAGTCATCAACGCTATTCTAGCAGCATTTTAATCAGATCCTCCATGATCTATCCTGTTAACAACGTTCAATGCATCTTGCAAATTTTCAATTATTGTTTCTTTTACATGACCTCGTTGTACAATTTTCCTATTATCAACACCTAACAAGTCCAAAACCAGAGTCATTTCTCTTTTTCAGAATAACTTTGCAAACAATTTTTCTTTTCCCACGAAAGTTTTATCCGCAAATATTCATTCCACATGTTTTTAACATGCAATTTAATAGTGCTTTCAGGTAGCCAGTGGTCCGGTGCAATTTGACTGACAAGTTATTCCTCATTAATCTCCATCAAATTTTGCATTGTAGGATAAATGCGTATACCTTGACTACTACCAATATCCTCCCCTAGTTGAGTTGCACCTTCTTCACCATTGATAGGTTCTCCTTCAACATCGATAGGTTCTTCTTCAACATTGACCGGTTTCTCTTCAATAAGTTTCATATGACCTTTCATTTGGTCATCCCTTTTACGATCATATTTCCTTGTTCTAGTCCTTTTATTTCCCATTGCTCAAATAGAAACAAAAAATTTATTTTTCTTTCAGAATCCTTGTTGATTAAAAAACATGCAAAGTCACACTCCTCCGGTCACAAAATGCCTTTGTCACTTCCTCAAAAAACCTTATATATTCTGAAATAAGGATTTAATTTCATAATTGATATTTGTTTGTTTTTAAATAACTTTTATATATACCTTTCAAACTGAAAGGGTGGATCACCCACACGACCGCTCACGGATGGCCGACCACTTTGGAAGACTCGGCAGAGTCCTACTCAGCCGAGTCTTACTTGGGTGATTCTTCCTAGGTGGCATGCCATGTTGGCAACCAAACCTTGAAAAACACACCAAATCAACAAGTTGGCACTTTTGCTAGTTTTTTTCTCTTCTCAAACTAAACAATGTCAAAAAAATAAAATTACCCTTTTCTAGATCTCAGAACTATGATTCTTTACATATAAATTTTATATTGTTTTGACTACAAAACATTGAACAAATTTGTTAAAAATTGCATGTATGTAATTAAAGCTTTCAAAAGTCTCTGATTCGAATAATATAAAAAAATTCTAAACCAATTTAGAAATTTTTTAAAATCATAGATAACACTAGAGAAGAGAGTCATCTTCAATAATATGTAATTTATTTGGTTTTTGGTATAGTTTTGATAGGGGAAAAATGACAGGAGACAAAAGCTATTGATTTTAAGTAATTTCAACTTTGAATACTTATAACGAGAAAACTATACATCAAAAACACTTCTTTCTTTTATCTACACTAGCTATACATGTCATCTAAAATAGATTCTTAAATTGGATGAAAAAAAATGTTTTACTTATAATGATTTGGCGGGAAGTAAACTCCCTCATTTACAGTATTTTCACGAAATAAAAAATAGACCTAAAAATTTTAAAAAACATATTACTTTTGGTTCAATTTTTTTTAAAATTTTTATAGACATATAATTCATCCTATTTCACACATTTCATCAGTTTACATCATCTTCAAATTCTCAACAGAAATGTGAATTCTATGTCGTTGAAGTTTTATAGTTTTGGTGTTGTTAGCCTTTTCCTTTGTAAAAGGGTGACAAATTATTGTGCTTTTACCCCACACTAAGAGGCAGGGGGAGGGAAAATAGTGTTCTATCTTTTATTACCTATTTAACTTGATTTCATAACCATAAACCAAAAGAAATGAATAAAAAATAAGTGAAACAAAAGAAAAGAATCCACAACATAATAATACAATAATTTTTATCATGGAAACCCAGTTAAGGGAAAAACCATAGTGAGGATGAAACTCACAAATTATCTCTATACAAATAAGTTACCTTGTTAGGGGTGTACAACATAAATGGAATGCACATGCATTCAGGATAATATATTCTAGCTATCACTTCTTAGATACAGGAAAGGTATACAACCCTTAGAGGCACACTATCATACAAAATAATTCATCCAAAAAAGTGAACTGAGCCTATATAGTTCTAGATTCAACTACAAAATATGTTCTTATTTGATAGTTGAACATCTTCGCACTTATCCAACAGTCACATACATCATATGACTATCGTATTCAAACACCACTATATTATATTTGAACAAAAACTCCCCAGTATCAAAGATCATAACTTAATTGGTTAGCCAAAAGAACATAAAAATGAAATATGTGAGATTTCGGCCAAATCCATACACAAAGCTTCATGCTAATCTTTATAAATACCATAAATACCTTCTACTATGTTATCTCAACCAAATATAACTACTAAATTGATAAGATTATCGATAAGTTAGGATCATTGATCAATCCAACATTTCACTAGCATTGTTCTTCAGTCTTTACTGTCAATGTGATACTTAGATCGTCATAACTTAGGAAATATTGACATAATTAAGTGTGATCTTGAAATATCACACTATATACCTTATATAATGATCCTCTAAATTTACATTTAATAACTCACTCACATCTATCCATACCGATCCTTGTACATTGTTCTTCTTCCTCTTCTTCCATACAACCAATTTCTGATTCTTGCCTTCGGTATAAACAAATAATATTAGGTGCCCATGAGAGACATGTGTATTTCAAATCAATAACAACATATAATTTATCCAACGTAGTGTCTCTACCCAAAAAATGTAGGGCTTTTCTATACACACAATTTTAACCGTTTTCCCTTTAATCACATCTCTGCCTCTTCAAAACTACTGATTTGTAAATAAATAAGTCCTTTTTCAATTGACTATGTTAGGGTTTCCCCTTATAGTTTGGTTTCCCTACCTAGCATGTCTTTGGTTAAGATAAATATTCTCTATTGAAAAAATATTCCTCCCTATTATCCCGTTGGAGAAAGAAAACCCTTCATCACCATGGAAATGTATATGCTTCGACTCCCTATCAGAGCAAGAATACTTTGGAACCCTTCTCTTGACTTTCGAGTTCTCCAAATTCAGAATAAATATTTTATGTGGAGGAGCTAATTTTATAGTGAAAGGAGGAAGACCAAGGGCTGTTGTAGATCTTTACAAGGATCTCTGAAATCGCAACAATCTATACTCCCTTTCCTTCTCCTTCCTCCTCATGAAATTAAGATGTCTGAAAGAGTGCCCAATATTGTCATTCTTCCCTCAGTCCTATACTCTACCTCCTGCAAAGGAATCTAGCCTAAAATATATCTTTTTCCATGTTGCATTTATTACTCTATCTACATATCCATTACCTTTGTAACCTTTCCATAGTTGGACCCTCCAGAGGAATCTATTGATCAACCATTATCTTGAACTTTTCATTGCCCACTCCATGGAATGTCTAACTTTTACATTTTAAATATCTTTTAAATTGCGGGATTAGAAAATAATTAGATAGTGGTTATTCCTATCAAGCAATGTTAGAAAAGAAGGTTTTATTTTAGATTTAAATAAGGAAAACTATAAATAAAAACTAGTAAACAAATTGTAATGGGAGAATAGAGATTGAGAAAATTATTAAACAAGGGGAATGTATTGTAATTTGCAGGGGAGTTAAAAAGAAAATAATTTTTTTTTTAAAATTTCCAAGAGAAGAAAAAGGAAAGGAAAGGAAATGAAAGATCCTTTTATATCCCACTATACCATCCATATATTTTTTGGTCTATATATGGTGATAGTAATGTGGAACTACCCCGTACTCCTTGTCGATGGTATCCATTATGCTATAAATAATGCGTACCTACCCTAACCCCCAATGGGATTTGAACTTGTGACCTCTCTTTCAAGAGTAAAATTTATCCACCACTAGCACAACTCATGCACACAAGTTGGATAGACTAAAGAAGAAGTGACATGGAAGTTTAGAAGTGAGAAAAAAAATATTTTGTGTGGATAGACTACTAAAAATGTACAAAATAAAATGTGACAAAAAAATTGCACATAAAAGGAAAATAGTTTCAGAAGAATGTGGTTATGAACTATAACTGATTGAATGTTTGAAGATGATAAGTTGATGATCACCGAGTTACAAAAGTGAATACAAGATATTAAATTAATTAATGTAAATATATTGTCATTTATGTCAACTTTATATGGTTTGATTTTTCATACACATATTGTCATAACCTTGAGAATCTGAAGAGACAAAGTTTATGTGGTCGGTAAAACATAAAAGGTCTGTATACACCAAGTGACAGTGAATATCGAGCAGTTCAGAGTGTATACCAAGCACAACAGTAACAGAGAAAGTGTTACTGAGAAAGAGTTAATGACCGAGCGTAGCTGCAATTAATGACTGAGCATAGATAAAGTTGATGACCGAGCATACCTAGAGTTAAAGAACAACAAAATTGCTTAGTTGGCAGAGCTATAATTTAGGGACTGATTGATTGATTGTTTTATTATCAATGATCAGTTAAGCTAAAGAAAGGAAGGAAATTAAAAGTTCACTTTATTCACACATATCAAGGAGAGATTTACAGAACAAAAGTAAAGGAGAGCTTTATGGGATAAAGAAAATCATGGTGAGTTTTATGGATCAAGGAGATATCTATGACAAAAACATGGAGATATAGAGGCTAATCTTGTCTATATAAAGAGACAAGGAATTCATTATCAATGAGAGGAAAGTTGAGTATGTTTTGTGTGAAGATATAACTCTTCATGCAGATCTAATCATACAGATTGAAGAATAGAGCCAAGGAATTCTGTAGACACTGAACAACAGATGACAAAGCATTCACCAAGCAGAATAAAGAAAGAAAGAAAATGGACTGAAGTATATATTGATCATAGAGGTATTATTGGACTAACAATAGATCTGAATATTTTCAAATAAAATTTGCATTTTGAACATATCATTTAATGTATCAGTTTAACCATTGATTCATAAAATCTCTTAACCAAGTGAGATTTAACAGTCCTTATTGTATTGCGATATTCAAGAGTATCAAAATGTTTTCTTGTTGACAACATAGTGAGTTCTAGGTCAAAAGATAAACTGTTGGATTTAAATCCTCTAACAAGGCCGCATTTCATAGTGTGTATTGTAACCTTTAACAGGGTTATCTCTTCACCGAGCTCACTTCAGAAGAGAGAAAATATTTAGGGTTACCGGTCCTAGGTGGTTTTTCCCATATTGGGTTTTCACATTAAAATCTGTGTCCAATGTGTATATGTTTCATTGCATTGATATTTTGTTTTACACATTATTGAAACTGGATTGGTTGGTTAACACTAAGTTTATTTTCTCCTACTCGGTAAAGTGCAGAAAAGATAAATAGTATATCGTACCAAGCAATTTATATTTGTTAATAATATTTAATGCATACATCTTGACGAAACTGGGACTGTAAGATAAGTGAAGGTATTATATTTGAGAGATAATTTTTTTTTTGGATCTTTCGGAATAATTGTTAAGGCCACTAATTCACCTCCCCCCCTCTTCGTTATTCTAACATGTGGTGTAGACACAATAGAACATAATTAAAAGACAACTGCAAAAAATGAAATAAGAGAGGGGACCCACACAATAGATGGAAAATATAATATATAAATCTTTTCATCTTCAAAAAATTTACTTGCAATAATAAATTAAAATTGTTACATGGTAAATAGTTATTGGCATCTCAATAATAAAAATTATGCGTACATCATTCCATATTTTCTTATATAAAGTAATGTTTAATATAAATATATATTTTGATTCTTTTCTTTTAAATGATAGAAACCTATAATTAAACTACTATACTTATTTAAAATATTATTGATATGTACATTTATTTTTTAGTCAATAATTTAACTTATATAATTGTATAATTATTTTATCTAGACTTAAAAATATCAAAAGAGACCTTCACTATAACTATTTCTAATTAACTTTTTCCTCATTGAACCTTGTGATGAACATATGATACCCCTTAAAATATCACATTTAAAATAAAACACTCTTAACCAGTTATAATTTTACATATTAGTTTGGCTCTTCTATGCTACCCATTATTCTCTAAAATTTAAGTCATACTTATATAACTCTTTCATCAAGTTAAACCAAACAACTTATATATGACCCTCGTTTCATTTAAAAAATTTATTTCTCAATCTATTGGATTTTCCATTTGATTAAATAATCTTACACAATTAAACAAATGAATATACTTGTACATAATAATTTAGTGCATGCACTTTTAGATCAACATATCTTGCTTGTTTAATAATTATAATAGCTAATTATTTTCTAATATGTAAAATTATTTAAATACAAATAAGTATCACTATTTCTTAAATGCTTGCACTAATGGATAAAATTAGTTTTCATATATTTAGTAATTTGCAATCTCCCCTTCTTTATAGCCATCTCAATGCTTTCTTAGTTTGTGTGCTTCTAAAGGCTAAGTGGAGAGAAAGAAATTAATTAATTAATTGTAAGGTTATCAAATAAATGAATATTAAAAGGTGACATGATATATAATTAGTTTAATTAAAGTGATAAAAAATAAAATAATATATCATAACACCACTAAAATAAAATTATCTTATATTCTATATTGCTTCTTGAAGGGGTCCACCTTCTGTTGGAGAGAAATAGATGACAAAGAGGACCAGTGATGCATTGAAGGATAGAGGACTGGATATTAGTTGGGATGTATTCATTATAGAGCCAAGGGTTTCTAGAAATTTCTATATTGGTGATTGGAAAAAAAAAATCTCATTGATTTGCATAACTGAGGTTGTGAAAAAACATCTGAAGGGTTGCAGTTATTGGAGGAGATAAATTGGTCTTCTCATTATGCCAAATTTTGTGGCCTATGGCAAACACTATAGAGAAGTGATTAAAGAAATAATTCTCATACAAATTTCAGTCATATCACAACAGTACCGAGGACCCTCATTTGTTCTCATGGAGGCTTGTTTATGCATCGATTTCATATGGGTATTTGGGGACTCTATTTTTTGATCCTTGGCATTGATGTTTGGAGATGTTTTGAAGCCTCTTCTAAGGTCTACAAATTAATATCATATTGTTGTTATTGATCGATCAACCATGGTGGAATTATAGTTTTTGTTTCTTTACACTTGGAAGGAAAAGCACATGAATGGTGGTATTATGGGCTTGTCACATTACAACATAACCAAATCACCTCTTATCAAGATTTTGTTGATAGGTTGATTGAATGCAATGATAAGAAGGAACCAAAGACTAAACTCAAACAAAATGGAAATTTAGAGAGTTATATTGGCAACTCTTAGAACTTCATAGTTATGGTTCCCTTCATATCAAATAGATGGTTGGTTGTGTTATTTTTTGAGGGCCTATTAGAACCTTTGGAAGGTTGAATAAAATATTTTGATCATGTAACACTGCAGGAAGCAATGGGAAAAGATAGAAGTATGGAACTTGTAGCTCCATAGGGAAAGTTCTCATTTAAGGGATCATCTTCATACAAGGACAACATAATATTTTCCAAGAAATAAGGAAAATAAGATTTGAAGGGGAAAGTGGTATCCCCCCTAGGTATCGATACACTTAATGATTTGTGTGAGAAGAAGTTGTGTTTTTATTGTGAAGGGCCATATAATGAGAATTGTAACTGTCTATTGAGGACTAAAGGGAAGGTTAACCAAATAATATGGGCTTTCTATGAGGACTCTGAATCTAAAAAATTAGACCAGCATATGGATCATGAGGATTTTGAATCAGAAAGCTCTGAATAGGAGGCATAGAATAAGGTATAAGTCAAGCTTAAAGAGACATGTCTTACTAGCATACAACATGAAGGTTCTTTCAAGATGCATGGCCAATTAGCTGGAATAATATTATTACCTGGCTTGATATAGGTGTCACACATAATTTAATTTATTCTAGGTTGGTTGAGAGGTGTGGTATACAAATAGAGGAATTTGAGGGTATAAGAGTAAAATTTGTAGATGGCTACACTCTTAAGTGTGACAGGATGTTTCCAAATCTTCATATGCATTTGAATAACTTTGAATTTAAGGAATATTTTTATGTGTTGAACATGGAGATACTGATTTTTATGGGAATGAAATGGACTCATGACATAGGTTCAATTTTATCCTTAATTTTTGTGACATGGAAATGAGATTTAAGGTGCATGGGAAGACTCGTGTGTTAAAATCCATTAGGGACACTAGTTGCAGGATGATATATTTGAAGAGAATAAAGCAGCTCATGCATCATGAGATGGTTGAGTGGGTACCCAAGTGTATTTTGTTTCCAACACAAGGGAAACAAGAGAAACTAACTTATCATCTAGACATATCGGACTTGAGGATCAAGCACACCAAGGTGTTGAGTGAAATTTGACTTGGGAGAGCTCTAGACATAGGGATTGAGAACATAATATAATTATAGAAGGGTGTGAACCCCGTGATAATAAATCCTTATAGGAACCCTAAGAGGCTAAAAGATGAGATTGAGAAAACCACTAAGGATGTTCTCCCAATGAGGCACATTAGACCAAGCAAATCTCTATTTTCTTCATTAATTTTCTTGGTTAAGAAAAAATATGGCATGTTGCGGCTATGTATTGATTATCAAATGTTGAATAAGTAGACAATTAAGAACATGTACCCCATTCCTAGTATTTATGAGGTGATAGATGAACTACATGGTGTTTATTAGTTTTTAAAGATAGATTTGAGATCAATATATCACCGGATTCATGTCAGAGAGAAGAATATTTAGACACATTTAGGTGTTAGTGCAAACATTTTGAGTTCATTTTTATGCCATTTGGGATAACCAATGCCCTAGCTACAATTTAGTCGAACATGAAAAGGGATTCCCAACTACAACTAGGGAAGTTTGTAATAATTTTATTTGATGACATCTTGGTATACAATAGAGCTTGGGAGGAGCATATTTCCCATTTGGATATAGTACTAGATATTCTTGGTAGGGAGTCCTTATATTTAAAGGAATCCAATTGTGATTTGGGAATGAAAAAGTTTCTATACTTAGGTAACATAATTAGTACAGATCATGTGTGTATGGACCCTGTTAAGGTTCAAGCTATCATTGAGTGTCCTACACTTAAGAATCTTACTCAGCTCAAGGAAGTTTTGGGCTTGTGCAGATTCTACCATAGATTTGATAGTATATATGTCTGGCATGTCATACCACTTAGAGATTCGACACCAAAATGGTGATTTATTTTGGCTCTGAAGGAAAATGAATATTTTGGTAAATTGCAGCAGTTGATGACTTACTGCCTTATACTTGCATTACCAGAATTCACTAGACTCTTTGATCTTGAGGGTGATACTTTGGGTGAAGATATTGGTGTAGTCCTTATGCAAGAAAAGTATTTGATAGGTTTTAAGGGAAAGAAATTATGAGGACCATGTAAGAGATACAATTTTTATGACAAGGAGATGTTGGCCATCATGCATGTGTTAGAAATATTCAAGTAGTACCTTGTGGGAAGAAAATTTGTGTTAACAAAAATCATAAAGAATAGAGATATTTCCTAGAGAAGTGGGATCTTAATGACCATCAACAAAAAAGGGTAAGTTACAGTCATATGATTTTGACATTACCTATGTCAAAGGGACTCAAAATGCTTTTGTTGATACCATGTGTCACCGACCATATTTGAGCTCTATGGTTGAGATTTCAAAGGATTGGAAACATCTTATAATAGAAGAGTATGCCAAAGACTCTTGAGATTTTTGCATAATTGAGGGGTTAGTAATACCCACCATATATTCAGTTATAAGGTATCTTATCATTTACAAAGGGTGGATTTTTTTCACCCCAGGACTAGAAATGAAGTGTACAATATTGAGATCTTTTCATGATGCATCTATTGAAGAACATCAGGGGTATTTTAAGGCTTAAAAGAAGGTTTGGGATCATTTTAATTGGAAACAACACAAGTAAGATGTCTTTTAATATGTCAGAGAATGTCATGTTTTCCATAAGAATCAATAACAACACACATATCCAACAAGGTTACTTCACCCACTTCTAATTTTTGATAGTAAGTGTGAATGCTTATCGATGGATTTCACTACAAGCTTGTTGAAGGTGAAGGGTAGAGATTGTATTTATGTAGTGGGTTATCACCTCACCAAGAATTCTCACATATTTGAGATAGCACCTACATATTTAGTTACACAAGTAGCATAGTTATTTTTCAATGAGATATTCAGATTGCATGGGTTACCTCAGGGCAATGTTAGTGACAGAGAGAGAGTCAGTTCTTGACCCTTTTTGGCAGCAGTTATTCATATTGTGTGGGATCGAGCTCACTTTGAGAACCATCTACCACCCATAGATGAATGTACAGACAAAGATAAACAATAAATGGGTGGAGGGAGACCTTAGGAATAACATTCTAGGGAAAGAAAAGGGATGAGTGAAGTGGATTCATCTTTGTGAGTATTTCTACAACACCACTTACCATCTTATGATTCAAATGATACCATTTATATATTTGTGTGGTTGTGAGGTGTTGAGATTCCTTGAATTTCTATTGAGTGATAGTAGAGAATCTAGTGTTGGGAATATGTTACAGGAGAATCAGGATATTACAAAGTCTCTTCATAAGAATATTCAGAAGGTGTAGAATAAAAAAAGAAGACCAGAAGAGATTTAAGCATTGATTTGAAGTGGGAGACACGGTGTATTTTCTGCTGCAACCCTATCCTCGATCCACTCTTAAGAAGAGTGGCACAAAAAAACTTAAGCCATCATACTATAGGATTTTGAGGATCATTAGGCAAATTGGTGAGGTGGTTTATGACTTGGACTTACCTGTTGATAGAAAGGCTCATATAGTTTTGATGTGGTACACCTCAAGAAGGCCTTATGACATTGTGTTGTCTCTTCGTCCATTTTAACACCCTTGGAGGATGAGGCGAAGTTGATTTTGGTACCTCAGGTCATCCTTGATGTGAGAGAGAAGCAGTTACAGAGAAGGGTCATTAGAGAGTATTTGATTAAATGGAAGGACTTGTGGGTTGAGGATGCTACATGGGAGAATGAGGAGATTCTTAGGCATTCACAGTTGAGGTTGCTTGGGGGAAATAAATTTCAAGAGGGCAAGACTGTAATGTCCCCCTATTTTTAGTCATTTTCATGATTTCTTAACCTTTGTGCTCCTAAAGGCTAAGTAAAGAATTAATGAAGAAATTAATTATTTATTTGTAAGGTTATCAAACAAATGAATATTAAAAGGTGACCTTATATTTAATTTAAAAAATTAAGTATATATCATAATGTCACTAAAATAATATAATATATCATAATGTCACTAAAATAAAATAATGTTATATTCTAGAATACTTCTTGAAGGGGTCCACCTCCTCTTGGAGACAAAATGATGACAAAGAGGACTAGAAAAAATTTTAAGGAGAGAGGATTGTATATTTGCTGGGATTTATTCATTGTGTAGCCAAGGGAACTTCTAGATATTTCTATATTGATCATTGGGAATGGAAACTCCCATTGATTTGCATAACTGAGGTTGTGAAAGATATTCTGAAGGGTTGCAATTATTGGAGGAGATCAAATTCAAGCTTCTCATCATGCCAAATATTCTAGAATAGGGAAAAAATTATGGAGAAAGGATTGAAGGAATAATTTTGATGAAAATTTCGGTCGTATTATAGTACTGTTGAGGACCCATGTTTTTTTATCACGGAGGCTTGTTTATGCATTGATTTCATGTAGGTATTAGTGCAATCCATTTTGTGACTCTCGACAATGATTTTAGGAGGGGTTTTTAAGGCTCTTCCTAGGTCTGTGAATTAATATCAGATTTCTATTATTGATCGATCAACCATGGTGGAATAATAGCTTCTCTTCATTTCTCTTCGTTGAGAATTTAGACTTTTGTGGGTATTGGAGGAATCCATTCATCTTTAGTTGGCAATCACTTCCACAAAATATTTAAGGGAAAATATTGTTGTATTTATTTATTGAGAAGGTTACAGATCAAGGGCAGGGGCAACCATACCTGGGAAGAGTAACTTCATGCTTAAAGGCCATTAGAATTCCAATAAAAACTAGGGAGAATTGTCAGATAAATTTTTCATTATTTCTAGGTTCTTCCTATCATTTGCATTCATTTAATGTGTTGGATTTTCTAGAATTAAATCTGATTGCCTTGAGCCTCTTTTTTTGACTTTTTAATTCTCCTATGTTTATTGCATATAAGAGTAAATCAGATTTTGTGAAGACTTTTAGAAGATAATTTCAAATCTAATTTTATGTGGACTTTGAAAGATAAGTTTGCATCAGATTTCTTCTTTGGACTTCTCATCTTTTCTTTCGACAACAAATACTTTATAAAGAAAAGAAATTTTTATTATTTCAATAGACTTGTAAGAAGTTTATTTGCAGCAACATCAAATAGATTGTTTTGTAAGTTCTCTTTTTTATCAGAGACTTGTTTTATTGCAACAACAATTATTTTTAATTGTCTTGTTGAGCTGTGATTTCTCCAGACATTTTCTAAGAGCTTTGAGAAGCTCAAGATATTTTGTATGCAGATCTAGAAAGCTGCAAGTTTATTTTGTTTGTAGAAGTAATTACCAATTTAATAAATGCAACAAGAAGTTACATATCTCCATCTTTATTTGTGTTTATGATCTTCCCTATTTTGGGGTTTCCTAAATTTTAGTTGTTTTCTGAAACAGAGCATCTCTATGTGAGTTTCCGGAATATAGAGTGATTCTATATTCTTTACATGGTATCAGAGGTGATTGGCCCTTAATTCTTGTGAGTTTAGTCATTTTTTTCTGGGTAGTTGTTTTTCTTGCACAAAATACATGGATGGAGATGTAGGAAAGAGATGGCAGCAACCACCATCCTTTAATGGACAAAACTATGATGTTTGGTAAAAAATGATGAAGATCGCAATGGCTGCAAATGATTTGTGGGAGCTTGTGGTCAATGGATTTGTGGATGTGACTGACCCAGCTTTGTTTTCTTCCCTCACAAATAATCAGAAGACTCAGTTGAAGGAGTCAAGGATGAAAGATGCAAAAGCCTTGAGCTTGATTAAAATTGCCTTAACAGAGGCAATCTTTCCAAGAATAGCAGCAGCTGATTATTCCAAAGAAGCTTGGGATATTCTCCACACAAGTTTTAAAGGGATTGAAAATGTTCATGTGGTGAAGCTCCAAATGCTTCAAAGAGAATTTGAGACTTTTCTCATGAAGGAAAATGAGTCCATTTCAGATTTCATCTCAAGACTCTCTTGTTTGATAAACTAGTTGAGAACCAATGGAGAAACCATGGAGGAGCAAAGAATAGTAGAGAAAATTTTGAGAAGTCTACCCTCAAGTTTTGGTACTCTAGTTATTGACATTGAAGAGGAAAATGATATGTCAACATTGAATATTGATGAGTTAATGGGTTCTTTCCAAACCCATGAGCATTGAATTAATAGATCAGAAAAGTCTTCTCGAGAGAAAGCTTTTAGAGCTCAAACTAATGCAAGAGACAGGGGAAGAGGAAGAAACAACTCTGGAAGAGGCTCAAGAAGCAGAGGTCATGGCAACTCCGGACAACAAAATTTTGGAGGAGAAAGCTCAGAATGAGCAGCCACAAATAAGGGAGCTAGCAAGTCTTATAATAATTCTAGAGGAGGCAAGAAGAATAGTAACTCGAACAAGAGCAATGTTGAGTGCTATTATTGCAATAAATTTGGGAATTATGCAAGTGAATGCTGGAAAAATCAAAGTGATCAGTCAAAGAAAAGTGATAATGAAGCTGATGTTAAAGTGGGTGATGGAAATAATCCCACAACCTTCATCAAGTGCAATATTGTTGAAGAAGGCAGCCCCGAAGTCTGGTCTTTGGACAATAGTTGAAACAATCACATGAGTAATAATGAAAGTATTTTTTCTTTCATTTATAAAAATATAAAGTTTGAAATTAGAATGGGAAACAATGGAATTTCTCTAGTTGTGGGAAAAGGATCTATTATGATCCTCACCAAGCAAGGTGAGACACAATAAATTCAGAATGTTTATTTTGCCCCATGGATAAAGCACAATTCGATGAGTGTTGGACACCTCATTCAAAATGGATATAAAGTGCTGATGGAGAATGACCAATGTGTCATTTATGAGAAGGATGGGAGTAATAAAATTATTGCAGTAGTCCAAATGACAAAGAATCAAATGTTTCCATTGAAGGTAGAAATGTGTTTCTCTTCAATTTGAGCAGTTGCATCTCCCAAACAAGCATGTACTGCAGTACAACAATAATAAGCCTTCAAGAGAATGATTGAAGACCCCTCCAAGCTATGACATTTAAGGTATGGACATCTTGGCTATGCTGGTTTAAGTTTATTGTCCAAGAAAAGAATGGTAGATGATTTTCCATGTATAAAAGAGTTTAGTAGCAAGAGTGAGGCTTGCATTTTGGGTAAGCAACATAGGCTGCCCTTTATTTCTTGTAACTTTAGAAGGGCAAGAGAAACATTAGAGCTGGTGCATACTAATTTATTTGGCCCTATGCAAACCACTTCAAATGGATGAGTACTTATTTTATGACCTTTATAGATGATTTCAGTCGTAGAACATGAGTGTATTTTATGCAAAATAAATCTGAAGCTTTTTGATAATTTTTTATAATTTAAATCCCAGGCTGAAAAAGAAAGTGAACATTATCTTAAATTTCTACAGTCAGACATAGGGGGAATATACCTACAATATTTTTGTGAAATTTTGCAAGAAGAATGGCGTAAAGAAGGAGCTAACAACCAGTTATACTCCATAGTAAAATGGAGTGGCTGAAAGAAGGAATAGGACCATCATTGAGATGGTGAGGAGCATGATGAAGAAAAAGTACCCCCAATTGAATATTGGGGAGAAGCTATAGAAAAAACTGTCTATTTGATAAATAGAAGTCCTACAAAGGCAGTCCATGACAAGATTCTATTGAAAGCATGGGCAAAACATAGATTGACAGTTGAACACTTGAGAGTGTTTGGATGTGTAGCATATGCACACATGCCAAAGGAGCAAAGGCAAAAGTTGGATGACAAGGGTGTGAAGTGTATCTTCACGGGATATAGTCTTGATTCAAAGACATATATATTATATAACCTAGTCACTAAAAAGATCATAATTTCAAGAGACATGGAGTTCATTGAGAATGAGTCATGGGATGGCTTTGTGGATACATCATCAATCACTTCAAATAAAGTGCCTATTATTTCAGAAGATGATGTGTTTAATGAACAACAAGATGATATAAAAATAGATACAGAAGGCTCCACAAGGCAAAAAATTGGTCCAACAGAGACCAGCAATAGCAGTACTGAGAGTTATGATCCTACTCTCGCCTCCCTAGTGCCAAGAAAGACCAAGAGTCTAAGGGAGATATACCTAGATGAAAGGTATGAAAATGAGTTTAATGAAAACATCAATTTTGCATTATTTTCTCATAGTCATCCAATTTATTTTGAGGATGCTGTAAAGGAAGAAAAATGGTGTAAGGCTGTGGATGAGGAAATAGATGCAATTAAAAGAAATGAAACTTGGGAGCTCAATAATTTACCTGCTAACAAGAAAGTTATTGGAGTTAAATGGGTTTACAAGACCAACAGCAATGCTGAAGGAAAAATATATAGGCATAAGGCTCGATTGGTGGTCAAGGGGTATAAAGAACAGTTGTAAGAATGGAAACCATGTGTATTGTCATAGTAATTGTAGCCTAGCACAAATGGAAGGTATATCAAATGAATGTGAAATCCACCTTCTTGAATGGAGTATTGAAAGAAGAGGTTTATGTTAAGAAGCCACCTAGTTATGAAGTTTTGGGTCATGAAGGTAAAGTGTATAGGCTGAAGAAGGCTCTTTATGGGCTTAAGAAAGCTCCATGAGCATGGTATAGAAGAATTGACTCATATTTGATGAGAAATGGATTTTTCAAAAGCGATGGTGAGCCCACTCTTTACATCAAGGCAACAAATGGTAATATTTTAATTGTTGTTTTGTATGTACATGATTTAATCTTTACCGGGGATAATGATTTCCTCACGCTGAAACCTATGCCCCTATTGCAATAATGGAAACCGTGTGTGCTATCATAGAAATTGCAGCCCAACACAAATGGAAGGTATATCAAATGGATGTGAAATCTACCTTCTTGAATGGAGTATTCAAAGAAGAGGTTTATGTGGAGCAGCCACCTAGTTATGAAGTTCCGGGTCATGAAGCTAAATTGTATAGGCTGAAGAAGGCTCTTTATGGGCTTAAGCAAGCTCCACGAGTATGGTATAGCAGAATTGACTCATATTTGATGAGAAATGGCTTTTACAAAAATGATGGTGAGCCCACTCTTTACATCAAGGTAGCAAATGGTAATATTTTAATTATTGTTGTATGTAGATGAATTAATCTTTACTGGGGATAATGATTTTGTCATTGCTGATTTTAAAGAGGCCATGAAAGAGAGAGTTTTAAATGAAAAAATTAGGTCTCTTGAGATATTTTCTAGAAATACAAGTAAAAAAATTCATGATAATATTTTCATCTCTCAAGAAATATATGCAAATCAAATCTTGGAGAGATTTAGAATGCAGAGTAGCAAGGCTACCCCAACACCAACTATGGTAGGTCTAAAGATAAGAAAGAATGAATGCCACAATAATGTGAATCTGACTTTGTTTAAAAGCTTGGTTGGAAGATTAATGCATTTGACAACAACTAGACCAGACATAATGCATGCAGTAAGTTTGATTTCCGGATTTATGGAAACTCCAAAGGACTCTCATTGGCAAGCGGGAAAGAGAATACTAAGGTATGTGAATGGCACCAAGGGATATGGTATTTTTTATACTATACCAAATGATTCTAGATTGATTGGTTACACAGGAAGTGATTTGGCAGGGAGTTTGGATGATCGGAAGAGCACTTCTGGATATGTCTTTCACATTGGTTGAGGTATAATCTCATGGGCTTCTAAGAAGCAACCCATAGTTTCTCAATCTATAGAAGAGGCTAAATATATAGCAGAAAATGTAGCAGCATGTCAAGCTATTTGGCTGAGAAGGATCTTGGCAGATTTGAAGGAAGAGCAAGAGGATAGAACCACAATGTTTTGTGACAATATTTCCTCAATAGCTTTTTCGAAAAAAAATTGTGTTTCATGGAAGAAGCAACCAGATTGAAATCAGGTATCATTTTATTAGAGAATTTGTAGAGAATGGTGAAATAAAAATGGAGTTTTGCAGGTCGGAGCAGCAGCTAGCAGACATTTTCACTAAGCCTTTGGGCATTGAAAGTTTTGAGCACCTAAGGAGAAATCTGGCCGTAGTTCATTTGGATCAAGCATGATATTGTTTTATTAGCTCAAGACAATGGGGGAGTGTTGGATTTTATAGAATTAAATATGATTGCCTTGAGCCTCTTTTTTTGCCTTTTTAATTCTCCCTTGTTTATTGTTGATAAGAGTAAATCAGATTTTGTGAAGACTTTTAGAAGATAATTTCAAATTTGATTTTATGTGGACTTTGAAAGATAAGTTCAAATCAGATTTCTTCTTTGGACTTTTGATTTCATCTTTGGACAACAAATACTTTATAAAGAAAAGAATATCTATATTATTTTAATAGACTTGTAAGAAGTTTATTTGCAGTAGCAGAAAATAGATTATTTTGTAAGTGCTCTATTTTATTAGAGACTTATTTTATTGCAGCAACAATTATTTTTAATTGTCTTGTTGAACAGTGATTGTTCCAAGTATTTTGTAAGAGCTTTGAGAAGCTCAAGATATTTTATATGCAGCCCCAGATAGATGCAAGTTTATTTTGGTTGTAGAAGTAATTTCTAGTTTAATAGAAGCAACAAGAGGTTACATATCTCCATCTTTGTTTGTGTTTATGCTCTGCCCTGTTTTGGGCTTTCTTGAATTTTAGTTGTTTTCTGAAACAAAGAATCTTTGTGTGATTTTCCATAATATAGAGTGATTCTATATTCTTTAAATCATGAACATACAAAATAGTAATAGTGGCTTCCATTTATACTTAGACTAATAGTAATAGTGGCTTCCATTTACACTCAAACTTTGGGAGTGCATTATTAGTTCTTGCCATAGCAGAGAACTATTGCTGAGGGATCTTGTGTTAAATACTGATTAATTCATGTTGATGTTTCCAATCAAACGTTCACATTTGCTTATGAATATTTTTTCACTATATTTTTATGGACAAATTGCTTGAATGTTAATTGATTATAATAAAATATTAATAGCCCCTAATGTTGATTGGCTTGTTTGTTCTTCCATGGAAATTTCAAGACAAGAGTAGGCACCAAAATAGAAGTGTTGGCATAAGTCTCCAGAAAAATACAGAGATCAGGAAGAGTTGTGTCAGGACAAAATGCAGAGCCTTGCAATATTGTGGTTTTCCCAGATGTTATAGTGTCACAAGTTGTATAATGTTTAACTGGGTTATGACAACTATACTGCATGTGAATAGTACGTGGGATCCTACAATGCATGCAGGTAAAACCAATATGGTAAAGTCAAGATGATTATTGGTCACCTTTAGTCTTCTAGACTAAAATCAGTAACAACACCTTTTCAGGATGTGAAAGTGCAATATTTGGTTTGACATGAATTTCAAAATTGATTAGGGAAGGTGTAGGGCTATGTGAGTTTCAATACTAGGGCAACCTGCAGTCACTACTTCTAGAATATAGCATTTACTACAAAAAAAAAGGTTAGAAATATAGTTCTAAACTCTGTTTCTATGTAATATACAATTTATAACACTCTGCATCAATTGTGACTCTCATTTACACCTATTCCATTGCCACATATTACATTATACTACCATAAGATTGTTAGTATAAGGGGTGTTTTTTCAAATCAGGGAGGGAAGTAAATGGGTCATGAGAAGAAGCAGATATGGGGAGACGATATACATTAACGTGAAGGAGTTTTTGTATTACTATTCTTGAATATATTAACCCAAAGCATAATTTGTGATACACAGTGCTTGTAAAATGTCTAGTGAAGCATTAGAAATCAGAAGTGATGGTAAAATATCAACAACACAATTTATCCCAGGCATGCCATTTTTCAATGAATTGGTATTAGGTACACAAAATCATTAAAAAGAGTTGAATAGAACTAGAGTGATATCCATTTTTATTGAAATATCAAGAGAAAATTTAGGGATTTACATCAGACATCCTTTGCCAATCTACTTGGTCTAATTGTTCCATTTCTGTAACATCCAACTACACTAGAAAATCTTAAGGGCATACCCAGCAATAATGGCCTCAATATTTTGTCAGGTTATTTTGTCAATAATGGCCTCAATAATTGGATTCAATAACATAGTCCTTGCTCAATCATAGAATTGGCAAAGATGAACATGAATTGTCCACTTTGCAAACTTGATTGAATTGACCTCTTGCCTCCTATTTAGTTGGGGTTGTCAAATTTACTATCAGAACGAGAGCCAACAACCATGACCATTGCCAAAATGGAGGAAATAAAGTATGATAAAAACTAAAATTAAACTACTCTATATGACAAATGCTATTAGAATTAAAGAATTGAAATGCATATTTATTCTAGAAAGCTTGAAAAGATGATAAAACTAAGCTATTAGATATGTAAGAAAACTATATTAAAATGCAACAAGACATTACTCTAAATGAAGTTATGCTAATTATACAATGAAGGCTTAAAAACATGAAAGAAATGAGACAAGATTTTGCTATAATTTTGATGCTCTCTAATTGATCCTCCCAAATGAAGAAAATGAGGTCCATAATATAAAACAACCTGAGAAGGGGATGAAGAGATTATTGAAAAGAAACAGCTGACTCTTCATCTCCATGGAGGAAGGTGAGACAATTTTGAAGGAATTATTCAATTAAAAGAATGAATTATGGCCACATGAGTGGATTTTAATATGGAATTATGGAATTCCTTTTGAGGATAATTCACTCAAATAAGAAAATAATTCTTTTAATTCCTTTTGATGTGTATTAGCTAAAGGGGGTGGAATTAGTTTAATTTAAAAGAACTTAGGACTTTAGAATTAAATTAATTAATCATATGGATTTTTAGCTAATAAACCTTGATAATTTAGGAATTAAATATAATGTGAGATTTATGCAAATTTAGGTTTTTTGCATTTGAGACTAAGTCAATTAAAGTCAATTAGGAAGAGAATTTGCCTAGTACAATAGGACTTTGATGATGAGAAAATGCACCAAAATTGATTAGAATTGTGAGGTGCCAATTTCAGGGTGTTACATTTTGCCCCTCTTTGAATTGATGTGCAAGCAGCGTGTTGATTCAAAGAATAGTCTGATGTGACAGATGCAGATTGCAAAAGTCTAGGTTAGGTTTCCAAGACACCGATCGAATCGAGATTCAGAACGAAGCATGATTCTCTGAAGTCTAAGTTAGATTGTGAAGACAATGGTCTGAACACCACTTGAGAGAAGATCAAAATCGGGGTTAGATTGCCCCAATACCCACTAATAGCTGATGAAGATATAGGACTATCTCTAGAATCAGGGTTAGATTGCCTAGATAACGGTTTAAAGAGTTTTTTGAGAGCCATCTTCAAAATGAAGCATAAATTTCAGGAATTAGGGCTAGATTGCCCCAATACCTAATGATATTTTAAGAATCATCTCCAGAATGAAGCTTGATCCTTGAGGATCTGAGTTAGATTGATCAGATACCTAGAAAGATAGATGACAAGATGCGATGCATCAAGATGCCCGTAGAGATTCAAGATCATGGAATATCTAATTTTGACCATAAGGTACAAAAAATTGAATATGCCCCAAGTGATGAGATGCCACTAGCAATGGGGACTTTTGATTCATATCAGATTGATTTGAAAATGATGTGAAAAGATTCAATGATGTAATCATCTTGCCCCCTCGGGAGGGAAATTGAAAGATGACACAACATAAAGATGATTGAGAGCGAGAAATCGTAGATAGAAATAAGATCGAAGATCCAGAGAAATCTGAGATAGATCAAGAGAAGGTAGAATCGATTTAGAGCAATCGAAAGGTCCTGTGGACTAGGTTTGACCATGATTGAACAAGTTTGACCAAATTTGACTAGAGTTGAGTTTGATGAAAATATTGCAGAAGCTGAGAAAATGATGACGAGAGGTGATTCCAACAAGAAAGTGACGTCAGAAAGTTGACTGCACAAGCGTCCGATCGCGTAGGTCCCAAAAATTTTAAAACATGATTTTGACCTGCTTAGGAGTGTCAGATTTTGATTTCGATCACACCAATGGATTTAGAATGGTTCATTTAGCCAAGGGTGCAATTTTCACAGAAAATAGAGCAAATTTGAAAATTAGGTCAAAAGTTATATAAGGCCTGGACAGGTCATTTTCGAATCATTATTCACATTTGACTTTAGAGATGAAGAGGGCTCCCAGTGATATTGATAGCCTTCCAGTGCATACACACTGATTTCAGTGTTCCCAATGACACAACCAACCACCAGAGTATGACGCACCTGTAAGTAATAAAAAAACCATCCTGCATTTCAAATTTTTATTGCTTTTTAGATCATTTTAGCACATTTTTAAAGATGTTAAGGTTTGTCATGTCAAGTCTCGCATGAGGGAACAATTTCCTCATGCTGGCCTAGGTCACCCTTCGCGTGAGGAATCAATTTCCTCGCACAGGTTAGGGCTATCTCACGCGGGGCCCCTCCCCAGGTTCGCGCGAGCTGCGGGCTGGCGCTGCGTGAGATTTCATTGCATGCGATGGAATCTCGTGCGAAAAGAGATTTCATCTGGCGCGAGGCATAAAGCTCACATGAGAAAAGAGTTTCCTCATGTGGGAATCACTTACTGTCTTGAAAGTTGTCATTCATTATGTCACAGATTCAGGCACTTAGAATTTTTTAGAACTATGTTCAGGATAGATCCATATTTGTATTTGATGTCATTGCTTTTGAAAAATCATCATGTTGAGGTACTGATCCAATTTCATCACTTGCTTTGTAGGTTGACTTCCCTGATATCGCGTTTTAGTCACATCATCATGTCATGGGTGAGCTACTATAGAGACTGTCAGATGCTGATGATGCCCATATCGATGGGCAAGGATTGTCATATCTTTGTGATGCACCCAATATTTGGGTAAATCACAGTCTATTGGGTGCATTGGTTGAGTGTTTCCATTTAGAGATAAACATATTCCATTTTCCGTAGGGGGAGATGACAGTCACTCCTGAGAATATCTATAGGATCTTGAGAGTACCATTCCACAGGGCTCATGTGGAGTATGACACCTGCCAAAGCTAGGCACGTGGCACTAAGAGCGGTCTTCCAGGATATGATCTAGTGATGGGTCAATCCATCTCTTGGGAGGATTTCATGAGTAGGTATGGGGTAGATCACCCACTGGCGGTTGTCTTGGCACTTTTCTTGAGTTGTCACCTGGTTCGAGATCAAGGTGAGCATGGATTGGAGTGCGGCTGGGGGATCATGCTACAGAGGATGTTAGCTACACCAGTAGTCAGATTTAGATGGGGCGAGTGTATGCTTGCTCAGTTGTATCATGAGATGCACGAGATAGTGTATCGAGGTGCATGGACTATGGTGGCAAGAGTCATCATTTTACAGATCTGGGCCTAGGAGCACCTTCCCATATGTAGGCCAATTTTCCATGATACTTGGCAGCCCTTAGATTCATACATTTACAGATATGCCGGTCCTATGACCTAGCTAGTACTGGGTAAGATAGAGTAGTGGCGAGCCCAGATAGATGATATGGCAGTAGTTATATGGCGGCCATGGATAGCCACAAAGGTGTGGGATGACGCATGGCATGAGCTATCGTATATGTTTTGTTCACATCCTTTGATCAGGTGTACTATCAACATTATTGAGTGCTTCTTATTGACACGGGTACTGCAACAACTTGGGAGACCCACGAATGTCTCGCAGGAGTATTGTACCTACGCCCAATTCATCGATGAGATGAAGAAGGGATGGTAGAGCTAGTTGGACAGAGGCCGGAGCATGATAGATGCATGTGTACCACCAGCTAGGTGGGATTACATAGTAGGAGTGACAAATGCAGGGATGACACCTGCATACAGGGATCATATACTAGTGCACCCATTCCCTAGATACACAGACCCTGTTGGCCTAGGCCCTCATGTACAGCAGGTGGTGTAGCCACCACCACAGCAGCCACCATTACAACAATAGGTACAATAGTAGGTTCAATAGCCACCATTACAGTAGCAGGAGAGGGTAGTACGACCAAGGACCTTGTAAATTCCTATCCCCACTGGACCTATGGGGTCAGATGTAGGTGCAAGGAGTAGTGGCAGTTAGGAGAGAGCCATTGAGTAGGGAGATGACACCATCATGGCTGATACTATTATGGTCGACCCACAGGCAAGCGGACAGGTAGCCTAGTTACAGGAGGCTCTCTGGAGGGTCAAAGAGAGAGTGAGATAGGTACACAGGGAGCGAGATGACTTTCGTACATAGGTGGTCGTCCAAGAGACTCGAGTGGCTGAGAAAGACTGAGAGATTCAGGGATTACAAGAGGCACTAGGTAGATATCAGATAGAGATGAGATATGAGGTTTCTCAGTAAGCCTATTACTATGCAGCATACACCATTACAGTTCCAGAGGCAGCGAACAAGGTTGCACCATTTTTAGAGTATGCTAGGTCACGGGCCGCTCCACAGGGACCACCTCCTCA
>MU224516.1:28366-38782 GCA_018584345.1 Thuja plicata
TATGCCATGGATGAATATGCAAATGTTTATGCACATGTTTTATTTGATGCACAATGCTATGAATGTAATGCAATGATAGATGTTAGATGGATAAATTCTATGTATGATTTGATTTATGCTTATAATGGATGCACATGCTTATGGATATGTAAATGCAAATGAATATATGGAAATGCAATGGTACTAATCATCTCATGCAAGATATTGCAATATATGATAGGTACTAACCAAAAGAATATGAATGAAGATCGAGAGCGAGTACCAGACACTTGTGCAGTCAAGAGGAATCTAGGATAAAAGATGAGGACCTTCGAAGAATGAGAAGACCATGAAGAGAGCACCAAAACTATCGCTATGCAATCCTAAAATGTGAATGCAAGCCTAAGGTAAATGCAACCCTAGGACTTGGTTGTTGGACTCGTCATGTAATTATCATCATCGAGTACTTTTGGAACATCGGAGTCAATACAATCCTTATTGGTGCCGTTGTGACCATAAGGATATGAATATGACTTTCATCGGATAAAATGTAGGAAATGAATGTAAGCGTCAGGGCACAAGAACCAAGATGACCTGAACATTGTTTCCGGTTTGATATAGTAGGAGTACATAATTAAACAAATAGAGCAATAACAGTCAAGGAAATAGTTCCAACCTTCCCTTGGTGTACAAATAAACAAGATCAAGCGATGTGAGGTGTTTCCACCTTAATGCAGAAGCTCTTATCACATACACCCTATTTATTCGATGCTGTCAGATCATTGAAACCACACCCACAAGCAGTAGACAAAGAAAATATCAATGAAATTCATGAGAACAGACAACATACAAAGAAAGATTCAATCATAGCTCAACATGTTTCAAAGTTTACGAATGTGTCTAGGTTTGGGGTGTTGAAAAACACCATTGTGATTGTGAGTACAATGTGTTTGACTGCTATCGAGAAAGGTTTACATTGCGATCTCCAATGTGTGTTGAGAAAAATAGATGTATCCAAAGATAGTGTTGAAAAAAACTGTTGGATTGAGTGTTGAGAAACACCAGTTTGTGCCAGTAGAGAGTTGTCCTTTAGAACTGACAAGATTACTGACTCGAGTGTAAACCAAAGAGGTGATCAAAGTGGGGAGTCATGCCCCCAAGTAACAAACAGATTGAATTTGAACATGCAGATAGCAAGTCAATGTGAGAAATCTCAGTAGTATAGTGAAAGTAGGCAGACACAGTGAGAACCACTGGTGACTAACGCAAGAGAGATTCTCAAGCATAAAGATCGATGTGAGATCCAAGCATCAGTAGGCAGACTCAATGAGAACCACTAGTGACTGATGCAAGAGAGAGAGACTCCAAGAGATAGGACCATTCCCCCTAGGCCAGGAAGATTCCCCCGAGTGTGACCAGTTTCAATCCATGTGAAGTCGAGAAAAATCTTTAAGATGACTAAGAGTGAATGCATGAGAAAATAAACTAAAGCAGGAAAGCACACTAAAGCAGGAAAAGCAAACTATAGTGGGAAAGAAAACTAAAGCGGGAAAGCAGAAGAGAAAATTGCAAGAAAGCCAAGAGATCCCACGATAGATAGAACATTGCTGAACAAGAGGCGCCTGTTTACCATGTTTTCACCATCTTGGAAATTTTTTTATTTTTGCTACCATGACGCCTGTTTACCAGGTTTTCATCAATGGCACATTTTTCTCTTTTTCTCTTTTTTTTTTTTGTATTTTCATTTTTTCAATTTTTTTGTATTTTTTATTTTTTTAGTTTTATTTTTTTGTATTTTTGTATTTTTGTATTTTTTTGGTATTATCAAGGCCCCTTCTTACCTGGTTTTCACCAGGATAATAGATACATCAAAGTGCCTATTTGCCAGGTTTTCATTAAGATGATCATTTTTCAGGACATTTTGTAATTTTTAGGATTTTCTCAGAATAGAGTATGTACATGAGCATTCAAAAGACATTTCAACTATAGAACTTCTTCAGGTGAAGAGCATTGATAGGCTCTTTGATTTGTTTACCCTCTGTGGTAGAAAGCTGGTAAGTGCCAGACCCAAATACTACAGTAATAACATACAGACCAAGCCAATTTGGTTCAAATTTTCCTTTCTTGACCAGTTGTTGTTGATTCTTGGGGTTCTCTCTCAGGATGAGATCACCCAATTGGAATTATCTTGGTCTGACCTTCTTGTTGTAACTCTTAGATATTCTTTTCTGATATGCTCAGAGATGATCGAATGCCACTTTTTGACGTTCATCCAGTAGTTCAAGCTCTTGTAGCTGAGATATTCTGATATCGTCATCAGTAATGAGGCCTTTCAGAGAGACTCACAAGGTAGGAATCTCAAGTTCAATAGGAAGCACTACATCTACACCATAAACTAGAGAAAAGGGTGTGGCCCCTGTTGGTTTCCGTATACTATTGCGGTAGGCCCATAAAGCCAGATTAATCTGGAGATGCCAGTCTCATCCAGATTTGTGTATTGTATGATGTAAGATCTTAAGGATGGTCTTATTTGAAGCTTCTACCTATCCTTTACCCTATGGATAATAGATAGAAGACCAGTGCTGAATGGTTCTAAATTTATTGCATAATTGTGTCAGATCCTTGTTCTTGAATTGTCCCCCATAGTCAGTGATTATTGATGAGGGTACATGATATCTATAGATGATGTAATTCAATATAAACATAGCCACAGACTTGACATCAGCTATAATGAGAGGCACTGCCTCGACCTACTCGGTGAAATAGTCCATAACAGTGATGATGTATTTATGTCCCCTTGAAGAAGACAGATGTATCTGACCCACTAAGTCAAAGTTCCATTACTGAAATGGCCAAAAGATGACAAAAGGAATGAGATCCTTGGCAGGAGCGTGGACCAAATTTCCATCAAGCTAGCATTTTTTGTGAGATTTAGCAAATTGTATAGCTTCTTTCTCCATATCCGGCCAATAGTAACCAACTCTAATAAGTTTACAAGATAATGTTAGACCATTTGAGTGAGATTCGTAGATGTGTTTGTGTACTTCTTCTAACACATGCTTACACTCATCAGGTTCTAGACACCTAAGGAGGGTATCATCTAGACCTTGTCTATATAAGTCGTTAGCTACGATGAAAAACTATGAAGCACTACGGATTAAGTGACATTTTTCATTTCAAGTATAAGTGTTAGGAATAATTTGGTCATGAAGGTAGGAGTATATATGATGGTAGCGGGATGAGTCATGTCCAATGACTGAACAGATCATCCAGGATTTAGGAGAATTATAGGCAGGGTGGCATAACGTCTCCGCTAGGAATTCATGTCTGAAGTCATTTTCTGGCATTTGTAACATGGAAGCTAGAGTAGCCATGGCATTAGCTGCTTTATTATCTACCCTTGGAATTTTTTGAAAAGTAACATGTGCAAAGTATCTCTTAAGATCATCAACCATCTTCTTATAAGGCACCAGTTTTTCATCTGTGGTTTGATAAATGTCATTCACCTGATTAATAACCAACTGTGAATCTCTAAAGACCTTTGGCTCATCAACACGCCATTCAATAGCGATCTTTAATCCATTAATCAAGGCTTCGTACTCAGCAGTGTTATTGGTGCAAGGACACATGATTTTGTAAGCCTTTTGTAATGAATATCGCTGAGGTGTAATGAACAAGATTTTGATGCCTGACCCCTGTTGGGTGAATGATCCATCAAAGAATATGGTCCATGACTGATGTGTGAGAAGCATGATGGAATCATCTAGAATTCGATCCTTAATGGTTGATGATCTGTAATAGGTGCCTTAACCAACTGATCTGTGATCATTTTCCCTTTGATAGCTTTTCTCTCAACATATTCAATATCAAATTAACTGAGAAGCATGATCCATTTAGCTAGTCTACCTGTGAGGGTAGCTTTACTGAGAAAGTATTTTAATGGATCAATTTTTGTGATGAGCCTTGCGGTGTGAGCAAGCATATAATTTTGTAATTTCTAAGAAGTGAACACCGTGCCACTAAGCAAGCTTTCTCAATGATAGAATAATTCATTTCATAAGAAACCAATGTTCTGCTGATGTAATAGATGGCTCTTTCCTTATTATTTTGATCTTCTTGAGACAATAGGGCACCCATAGATGTTTCTATAGCTGAGATATATAAGATTAATGGCTTCTCATGGATAGGAGGCATTAATATAGGTGGATTGGCCAGATATTGTTTGATTTGTTGAAAGCCTTTTTCACATTCTTTGTTCCATTCACAGGTCACACCTTTATGTAGAGTTTTTGTAAATGGTTGTGAATTGTCACCTAGCTGCGAGATAAAGCACCAGATAGATTGAAGCCGACCTTGAAGACCTCCAATTTGTCTGATATTGTGAGGTGGAGGCATTTCCATGATAGCTTGCACCTTTGCAGGATCCACCTTGATTCCTTTCATGGAGATGATATAACCAGGCAATTTCCCTGAAGTTACTCCAAATGCACATTTCTTAGGGTTAAGACATAGTCTGAATTTTTCCATACGATCTAGTATAGGGCCTAGATCAGTAAGATGTGCTTTCCTATCCATACTTTTAGCAAGCATGTCATCCACATAGTCCTCCATTATTTTGTGCATCATGTCATGAAATATGGTAGTGACTCCTCTCTTATACGTGGCTCCAACATTCTTAAGACCAAAGGCATAACATTCCAATAGAAAGTACCCCATGCACAAGTAAACATAGTCTTTTCTTGACCCTCTGGCACAATTTTTATTTGGTTATAGCCAGAGAAGCTGTCCATTAGGGAGTACATTTCATATCCTATTGTCATGTCCACAATCATATCGATGTTGGGTAGTGGGAAATCATCTTTTGGACATGCCTTATTTAAGTCCCTAAAGTCTGTGCAGACCCTGATAGATTTGTCATGTTTTGACATTGGAACTATGTTGGAGATCTATTCTACATAATCAATGGCTCTGATGAACCCATCTTTTATAAGTTTCTCCAACTCTACCTTGACAAGTAAAGCCACATGTGGATGCATCTTTCTCAATTTTTGCTTGACAAGTTTTACACCTAGAGTTATTGACAAGTGATGCATGATGAGATCAGGATCTACACCCGGCATGTTAGAGTATGTCCATGCAAAGTTTATCTTTTTATCCTTGAAGAAGTCTGTTAATTCTTTGAGTTCTTCTCTAGATAATGATTTGGCTACATGAATAATGTGTGGATGTTCTTCTGTTCCAAGATTCACTGGCTGAGTGGTTCAATTAGCACCGATGAGCATTCCTAGAAATGACTTAGAAGTGCATCAAGTATCTCATCCTCAGGTGCCTCAAAGAGGTTTTTACCTTTGGATATGTCTTTTTTTTTTACCTTTTTTGGCTCTGACATTGCCACAATGTGGTTTTCACCATCACAGTGCCTATTTTTTCTTCTTTTAATTTTATGACTAAGATACTTGATATCAGGCTCGGTCATGTTGAAACTTTCTTCACTAGTGGAGGATGTTATAGGTTCAACAGCGTGAAGGTAGCAGGCTAGAGCATAGTCATTCTAGAATGTAAGGACTTCATTGGATGAGGAAGGGGAATTCCAGTCTATTAGCTCAGGATGTTGGAGTGAGAGAAAAGTGACGGGTTCAAGTGAATTCACGGTATAGTCGTCAAAAGCGCTGACTAGTAAGCTGAGACCTAGAGTGATCTCATCCAAAGGTGTATTTGAATCTTTCTATCTCCTACCTACTATAGTAGAAGCCACATTAAAATTTATGGACTCAGACTCATTAGACCTTTCACTAGACCCTTCACCTACGTTGAGAAGCTTTTCATAGGATCCTTTTAACAAACTATCAAACTCATATTCATGAGAATTTGCGTCTCAACTCTGACTTGGGTGTTTGCACCATGAAGGTTTGGGAGTTCTTGCAACACTAGTCTATTCTTGTGCCAACTGCTCTTGAAACTCTGGTGGTATGTATCATTCACCTTGGAAACTAGGATCTTGTAACACTTTCCATTGTTCGTAGGTTAATGCATCAAATGGAGTGGTTTTATTAGAATCACTGTCAGTCTCAATTGTACTGGCACATGATACAAAATTATCTAGCTCAGCAAAGAATGCTTCCAGGTCTGGAGGAATGGGGTAAGGAAATCAATCCTCATTGGAGCTATCCTCTACGGTGTCGACTGTAGCTGTGTCTTTAGGTTCTGGTGAAGGATCCAATTTTGGCATGAATTTATTAATCCCTAGATGGAACGGGATCTTCTTGAAACCTAAACTAGTTGTGTCTTTCATCTTTTAACCCATAGCTTTAATAGGTTAAACTAACCCATTACCATTCATCCCTATTGGGCCACTCCCTTTGTATCTAAAGTGTTTCATAATCTTAAGACCTTCACTATTGGGATTTAGTTCACGAGCTGGTGCAACCTGTTCAAATATGTCCTTTCCTTTGCCAAGCCAAGCTTTAATAGCTCTTTCCTCATCTTCATCTTCTAGTGGTGTTGAATCTTTAACAAAGACAACATCATAAACTATTTTAGGGGGAGGAGTAGAAGATTTACAGCTCTCAGAGGGTCTCCCATCAAAACGAGGAGATGGAGGTAGAGCTGGTAATGCTAGCATAGGTTCTATTTGATACCCCCTCATGCCTATATCTTTGATTTTCAAGGTCTATTCCATGTCTCTAAGCTTGGCATCACATAATTCTGTGTATTCTCTATTAGTCAGAACAAGACTATCAGCTGACTGTGTGAGCGCATTACAAGAAGAGCCCATACTAGCAGGAATTGTCACCTTTGTGCCTTGGAAAGGAAAATTAATGTACTGATGATATGTAGAGGGAACTTCTTGCATTTCATGGATCCATGGTCTTCCCACTAGGATGTTATAAGCAAGGGGAAGGTCCAACACCTGACATGTGACATCTCTTTCAACCGGTCCAACCCGAATGGGTAACACAACCAAACCTTTAGACTTCCTTTCTTCTTCATCATAGGCCTTGATAGTAATTCTCTTGTAGGAATCTATGTGATCTTCATCATAACCTAGCTGAGCAAGAAAGTGAGAAGAGAAAATATTGGGACCAACACCATTATCAATAAGGATGCGGTGGACTAGTTGTTTTCCAATCATGACCTCTATATGCAAAGGAGCATTATGCGGGTGACTAATTGAGTGATCATCTTCTTCTAAGAATGATAAATAATGCGGTGAAGTCAAGTGACCCACCATGGATTGAAACTGATCTAGATTGATGTCTTTGGGGACATTAGCCTCTGCGAGAGCTTTATCTAGAATCTGCCTGTGAGCAGGCGGGATCTTCAACAGCTCAAAGATGGTTATTTGAGCATTAGTTCTTTGCAGCTGGTCTAGAATGCTGTAACCAGAAGTAGAAGGTGTCGGGACCACTTTCATGGTCTTGTTGGTGGAGCCAACAATAGCTTTATCCATGGTTTGTTTCGGTACAGATGTAGTACCAGGAGGGTCAGGACCCTTGATAGCGATCTTAGCGCGGGATCTAGTAACAACATTTGTGCAATCCTGAGATGTTTCAGATTTAGATGAACGAGACCTAGGGCCTCTCAAGACAAATGAGGTCTTAGGCTTAGGAGCATCCCCGTTCCCCTTGGTAGTAATCACATTACAATACTCCACTTCTATAGGTTCAATCATGTTGATGACATTGTCATAAGTGGCATGTGGGTAGTTAACCTTGGCATTATTGTTCTTAGCGTTGGAAGACTCACCTCTCTCATGATGAGGAAAGGGATCTTTGAATGCTTGGTGGTCTTAATTCTTATTATGATTTTCCACAACAATAACCTCATTATCAATCAAATCTTGGACCTTATGATGCAATTGAAGACAAGTAGCAGTCTTATGACCCTTATTTTGGTGATAGTCACATTATGCATTATCATTCCACCAATGGGGTCATGGTTGTGGATCATATAGACATTTGTCTAAAGGAGCGAGAATCTGATTTTGCACCAAAGTCTTGAAAACCACATCCAGTGGTTCTCCCAAAGAAGTAAATTCATGCTTGGGTCGAGGGGCCCAAGGTTTGTTGCCAGAGAATCTAGAAGACGGTTGAGTATTTGTTGTAGCCTTTTCAATAGTTTTGTCGCTTGTATGCCAGAAGTGAGATTGAAGACCAGTTTGGAAGGAGTTGGGGTCACATTATCAACCACTCCATCATTCACAACATCCCTATTTTTGTTGACAAACTTCCCTTTATATTTGTTGGAAGAGGAGGAACCTTGTTTGTTGTCTTTATACAAACTCAATTCACCTTTTTTAACCATAAATGCCTCTATCCTCATATCTTGGTTTATCATGTTGTCAAAATTAAGGGGACCTTGAAGTTGTCAAAATCTTTGGAGAAATGTCAAGAATGGCTCCCCTTTCCTTTGCTTGAGATTGCAAAGGTCCCTGATGTTGACGGGATTTTGTATGTTGTGAGAATAGTTCTGTATAAAGAGATTGACAATCTCATCAAAAGTCTTGATGCTGGTGGGTAGTCAAGAAAACCACTCCATGGTAGGTCCACCCAAACTTTAGGGAAAGAGACACATAAAATAGGTTTGATCATGCATGAACTCCATATATAGGGACCTAGATTTTCTCAAATGATCCTGAGGATCAGTGGTACCCAGATACTTATCATATTTAGGGAGTTCCACACCTTTGGGAAAAGGTGGCATATGAAGACTTCTATCAAAAGGAAAAGGACAGATGCTTTCCATCATGAATTGTTTTGTGGGTTTGTCCTTATCTTTCATAAGTTATCTGATTTGATTTTTCATATATTGAATTACTTTATGCAATTTTGTAGTCTCACTCTCTTCTTCTTTAGCCACAAGCATTGCCACTTGGAAGTTTGGGGGTAGCTTAACTCCTTGTTTTGCCAAATCTAGAAAATATTTTTCTTTATCTTCCGCAAGGAGTATTTCCATCATCTTGATGAGAGATTTATTATATTTTAGAGCATCTATGTTATTTTGAGAGTTATTGGCTCATCATTATTACCAAGGATCTCATAAATGCTTTGACTCTGATCTTGACCTTGGTCATATGGAGGAGGGTGATTGTGATGTTGCTCTTCTTGTTGACCATGATAATTTTGAGATTGGTCATTGACCCTGCTATATTGACCTTGTAAGTAATCAAAAGGAGTTGCCATGTCATTAACATGAGATTTTTCCATGTGCAGCTCTTAAGCATGAGTGTGAGTATCGAGTTGAGAACTCATGGTCAATGTATCTCTTGGCAGATCAATGTGCCCTGTAATACCCCTCTAACCCTAATATAAGTTTTGTGTTTTCGAATGAAGTAAGATCTTTCGATGTTTTCTTACATCTTAAGTTGTTCATGATACTTGTTTGATCTATTCCTATAGTTTGTTTATAATGATTTCATAAACCAGTACTTGAGGATTCTAATATCAGACATACTGTCTAAAGGTATAATTTTTGTATGTATTTGTCTCTGTGTATGTATTGAGGAGCTTCAAGACCTTTATGAATATAGTTACAATGATATATATAAGTGATTATTTATATTTTCTTCTGTTAAGGTTACTTTTGATGAATCTTGTATGTCACTTGATGATTTGGGATATGTCTCATGATTATGTTGATTTATTATTAGTATTGATTACATACTAACCCAATTCTCAAGATTCTAACCTTCACTAGGATGATGCTACATGCTTGGTGTGTGTGTGTATATATATAAATGATGTGTTTTCATGATTCAAGATGAAGTAGTAGTTACTAACATAGCTGAAGTCCACACAATGTATCGATCTTGGTCACCTATTTTCAATGTCTTCTTATAGGTATATCTATGCACATGTATTTCTTCTCTGTGATGCAGGCTTGCAGCTACTAGGCATCGACTTCACCTGGCTTCATAGGTCTAAGCGTGCCCTCAAATCCTTGATGGTTGTTGTTATGGAGATAGTACTAAGGCCCTTGCATGAGTGTTCCTTTTTCATTATTCTAATTTGGAAATATTAGGGTTCCTTCATTGTTAGTCAACCTTTGGGTGAAAAACCCAGATCTAGCACACCCGGTTGGGCATTGTTGTAATTGGTGCCTTGTGGTCACTTGCATTCATTTGGTTGTGTGTTTTATTTACTCATTTTATTTATTTCTCCTTTTTGGTATTATTCTTAGGTAATCTTTCTATGTTGTGTTTTAGAGCTTCATGCTTGGTCAAGAGTTTGGCTTGACTTTCCTTGTTGACTTTGGTTGACCTTGTTTGATCTTGTGGTTACCTTGATATGTTTCTTAGTTGATTATTATAGCCTCTTTGGATGATTGGATTTATTTTGAGGCATGTGATTTTATTCTACCTCGGTGTTATATCCTATAGTAATTATAAACATGTAATAATGATGTTGTGATCTATTGCTTCATAATCATATAGATTAT
>MU224516.1:45692-115089 GCA_018584345.1 Thuja plicata
TATATATATATGGGTGCACACATATATGTATGTGTATATATATAAAATTTATATGTGATTACTTTTTAATTATTGTAGATATTGTTAATGGTGTATATTTTGAGATTTATGTAAAGTGTAGTATTATTAATAATTAATGCGAGGTATATTATTCTCAATTGTTAATTATTAATAATGTGGATATGTTATATATGCATATTGATGTAATTATTAATGTCTTATGCAACATGTTAAATAATTTAGTAAATATATGTATGAATGAATATAAATCATTTATTATAGTATATTTGAGTAATATATATATATAGTTGTGAGTTTACTTATATAATAATTTATTTAATAATACCCTTTAGTTAAGAGTTAGTTGGGAATTGGTTACCTTTCCTCACAACCTTTGGAAATATATTTATATGCACTAGTTTTCATTTGAAGAGGAGTAATTGATGGGGGCTGAATCATTGAGGGGAGGATGACTTTTCTTTCATGGATATTTTGGAGAAAAACTTAGGAGATGTGAGGGAGAGTTTTTAAGCATATTTCTTTATGAATAATGGTTATCTTTGCTTCTGGGAGAGAGACATTTTTTTGAGAGTTTCAGTAGTTGAGAGAGGAATTCAATACTGTGGATTGCTGATTTATTTCATGGAGATTTCTGAAAATCGATAGGGTTTGAAGGATGCATCTCGAGTTTGGATTTGTCTTCCTCTTTTGTCTCCTTCTTCGGTTGGATCTTCATAGGATTTGAGGTATGGATTGAATTGATTTTTTGATTAAAGTATATGATAAAATATGGATCTATTTACATATTTTAATTATGTATTATATCTTTACTTTTCATTCCTGTAGTTATTTAAAGTTTGGAGTTTTTTTTTGTGGAAATTGTCATGTGTTTTTCGTAGGGTTTTTAGCGACCCATTTTTGGAGCTCTATTATTATAATAATGTAAATTGCATATATCATTTTTCTAAATTTGTTTTATAGAAGTAAAATTCACAGATCTGAAATGGGTATCTCTCAGATTTTATTTTTAGAGTTGAATTAATTCCTTATTACTGACATTTTGGCAGACTAGGCCTATGATTTCTTGATTCCAATTTTTCTGTCAAATGTATTCTTATGCTACAGACTGTTATGATAATATAAAATTCTTAATTTGATAAAATATATCCTCCAATGTCTTATATTTCATTTCCAACTGATTTGGGTCATTTTTAATGTGTTTTGTGATAATTACAATCATTTTAGTGAAGGCAGGTCTGAACCGTAACCAGAGTTTTCTGTTTTAAACCAGAAGTCATAACTCTCTTTCCCACCATTGGATCATCACCAAAATTAAATTAAATTAAATGATTGTGTGGGTCATGCTTGATCTGTGCTCTGCTAGGGTTTTTTCACCTTGTGTTCATCTCTGCGTTTCCGTCCTTCGCACATACCGCAGTTATTGCGGGAAATAGCTTAGTATTTATGGCTCCGACCACTTCCCACCAAGTAGTTGATGCTAGTGTTGGTGTGGTTTCAAATAGCAATGGAGCCACCAAGAAAATTCCCCCACAAGTTTGTACCCAAAGTATTCCACAAGGTATGGCTCAGCCTGACATTGTTTTACCCATTAATGAATTCAATGATGCATGCACTTGGCTTGAATCGCACACCCTGATTGGCTATTTTCTGGGTTGCAACCCCCCTGAACATGTTCTCAAGGACTGGGTTGCAAATAATTGGACTCCTCACGGAATCTGCCTGGAAGGCATTCAAAGCCTTACTAAAGGCTTTTTCCTTTTTTTCTTTTCTAACCCCTCCCATGTGGAGGCTATCTTTGCCAAAGGTCCCTGGAATATCAGGACCTCGCTGTTAATTTTCCAGCGCAGGTCTCATGAATTCTCTATCTCTGATGACAATAAGCTCAAGGTCCCAATGTGGGTCGAGTTCCCTGGTCTCCCCTTACCTTGTTGGCCTTTCATGCAAGCCATAGCGCAAAAGCTTGGTAGGGTTATATGTCTCGAGCATGATCATTTTCTTAATCCTTTCCCTCACAAGAGGCTCTGTGTTGAGGTTGACCTTTCTAGGGACCTTAAAGAGTCCATAGAGATTTAGGTTGGTGATACCACCTTCACCTAGAAGGTGCTCTATCTTAACCTTCCTAATACTTGCTTCTGATGTCAATCAATGGAGCATAAGATTAAGGACTGCCCTCTGGTAGTGCCTCATTCCAAGCCTACTCCCAAGGATACTAATACTCAACCGGCTGAGGCTAGCAAAAAAGAAGCTAGAAAGAAAGAAGATGGCAAAAAAGATGAATGGGTCACTGTCGGTCGCTGTAACAAGCTCCCTAAGCAGCCTATTTCGGCTCCTACCTCCCATCTACCACCCACTGATAACATGGTTTTTTGGGAAACCCCTGTTATCGAAGTTTCAAACCCTGTTGAGCAGGGGAAAAATGTTTCCATCGCCCAAGTTTCTGTTCCTGCAGTCAGCTTGCCTTTTATGGCTGCCAAAATTGTTCCCTCCAGTTCCTTCTACCGCTCTCATAGCCCTTCTGGGCGTGCTGAGGCAATGCACACTACATGCAGGACAAGCGGCGTAATATTTATTTAGAGTTTCCTGGGTCTAGTTTTGTCCTAGGGTATTTGTCTAATAGTTTTGCCTCCCTTGGGGATGAGGATGGAATGGACGACACTATTATTCCATGAAGTACATCTCTTGGAATGTTCATGGGTTGACAGACCTCCACAAAAAATATTCTGTCAGGGATTTTCGTAAGCGGTTTTGTCACTTGGATGTTTTATGCCTCCAGGAAGTTAAGATTTCTGGTTTCATGCTTGATGCTGCTTGTAAATTTATTTGGCCTAAGAGCCTTGCTCTCTATTCTCAGCACGAGGCTGGTTGAGGTGGAGATGTTACTCTCCTCTCTCCTCGTTGGCATTCTCTACTGGTTAGTCATGGTTCAGATCCCATGCAACGAGTGGTTTGGGCCACTTTCATTATTGAGAATCATTCCTTTGGCATAGTTAATGTTTATGCTCCCAATGATGCTGTTGAAGGATCTCACCTTTGGCGGTGGCTTTCGGATTCTCTACCACCTGCTACTTGGCTTGTTTGTGGGGACTTCAATATGGTGGAAATGGTGGCTGACAAGGATGGTTTTCTGCCATTTTGATGGACAGCTGGTGAGAGAGAAGCCTGGTACTACATGCACAATAAATTAAGGCTTTTTGATCCCAATGTGGGCCATCGCCATTCTGATGGGGTCTGGCACACTTGGTTTAATTATAGGGCTTCTTCTGACAGAATTCATAAAAGGCTTGACCATGCCATGATCTGGGCTCAATCTTTTTTTTCTTTCTCTGATAAGCAAGCCTTACCTATCCTTCCTCTTGTTGATGTGACCTTGTCAGACCACTATCCCATCCAATTTAATATTGTTTGGAAGACAGCTAAGGCTAGGCCTCTCACCACGCAATTCTACTTTAATACTTATGTCCTTCAGCATCCTGCCACATTGGCCCACATTCACCGGGTTTGGAACCTAGAGCCTAGACCCACCTGCTTGACAGGTTGGATTAAATGGTGGAATGACACCCTCAAGTGTACGGCTCACTTTTTATGCTTCTATGGCTGACAATTGGCCAACTGTCATCGTAGAGCTTAATATGCCAACACCAAATCCTTGTGTATTACCACCGAAGCCCTTGCTCAAGACCCCTTCAATCAAGAGTTTCAATTCAATCTTTCCAAGTTACGTCATCAAAAGAAAGTGGCCGACAACCATGTTTCCAGAGGAGCCCAGATCAAAGCCAAGCTGCACTGGTTAAAGGTTGGAGATCAAGTCTCTTAAGAGTTTTTTACTGCCCTCCATCCTTGACATACCAGTATGGGCATAGCCAGAATCCATGAAGGTTCTTGTCTTTTCACGGAGCTTCCTGATGTTTTGGAAGCCTTTGTTGACATTATGAACAAGTCTTTGCTACTCAGGGCCACTCCCTTGCCAGCGAGAAGGCTTTCAAGGATTGTATCATAGTGGTTCCTCAGTGTCTCTCCCCTACTCAGCGGGTCTTTTGTGACCAACTGCTATCCCTGCAGGATCTTCGAGAAGCTGTGTTTGCCATGGCTGATGAAAAAGCCCCTGGTTGTGATGGCTTTCCCTGTGAGTTCTACAAAACCCTATGGGATTCCATCGGCTCGGATCTTCACCAAGTTTACTTGGAGGCATTTCATACCCAATCTCTTGGGGATATCATCAATCAGGGGAATATCAAGTTCATTCCCAAGTCTGGGGATCCTAAAGATATTTGCAACTGGCAGCCCATCACTTTGCTCAATGTCTCTTATAAGATCATTGTGAAAGCTCTGGCTCTTAAGATCTGACACATGCTTCCACAAATTGTTTGGCCTGAACAAACAGGGTTTATTAAATCAAGATTTATTCTTGACAACATCATTTTTGTTTGGGAAGGTATGGAGTGGGCTCGAAAGTCTAACCAGAAAGCCCTTTATCTCAAAATCAATTTTGCTAAAGCTTATGATCATATTGAATGGCATTTTATCCTTGCTATGCTTCATGATATGGGTTTCAGCCCAAGATTTCTTCAATCTTTGCAGATGCTCTTCAATGCTGCCTCCACCTGCATTACCATCAATGGCCGACAGTCTTCCAACTTCGGCCTTTTTCATTCCATTCGCTAGGGCTGCCCTCTGGCTCCTGCCCTTTATGTGTTAGCAGCCGAAGGGTTTGGATATTTGCTTTCCCATTCCATTTCTATGGGAACTGTTAGGGGAATCTCCTTGCTGAATTCTTCTCAACAGTTGGTCAATGGCCATTTCACCGATGATTCCTTCCTCACCTTGGTGGAGGATGAAGAGAATATCAAGGCAACCTTGTAGTGTTTAGACACTTTCTGCCTGGCCTCTGGCTCTACCATTCAGTGGCACAAAACCCTCTGTTATAGATAGTCGGCTCTTCCTGAGCCTCCCTGGCTTTCATAGTTTGGTTGGACAAAAATTTAGCATGGGGAGATATTCTAGTTTTTGGGTATTCCCTTTGCTTTTCAAGGTAATCCTACTGATCTATGGAATGCAGTGCTTTCTAAGATTGAAAAAAAGATTACTTACTGGATCACAAAGCCGCTTTCCCTCACAGGAAAATTCCAAATCTGTTCCAAATTTTTGGCCACTACGCATGTTTACTACTCTTCTTGTTGGGCCCCTTCCAAAGCCTCTTACAAATGGCTCAAGAAATTTCTCAGGGATTTTCTTTGGGCCTCTGGTATTGATCATCAGGGCTTTCACAGAGTTGCCTGGGACTTTTGTTGCCTTCCTAAGTCCTTTGGCGGGCTTGGTTTAATTGATACCCAGAAGCAAGGACATGCTCTTTGTGCCAAGTGGATTGTGCGTTGCCTCTCTAGTGATGAATCGTGGAAAATTCTGCTTTGGCACCACATTTCCTCAGGATTTCCTCTCCATAAGCTTGCCTGGAAGGGGATTGGCTTTCAAACCCTTCTAGTTATGAGGGAGCCTATTCAGATCCAAGGCACTTTTGTTGCCAAAAGTATCTGGAGAGCCTGGGAGTCTATCAAGACTTGGCTTCGATGGACTGGAAATGGTTTTCGTGATGGTCTTTCTTTCAACCAGCAGAACATTTGGTGGTCTCCTCTTTTTGCCCAGCAAGGGATTCCTCTTGCCAGAATGCAAGGAGTTAGTGCTCTTCGGTTCCACAAGCATGGAATTCAGACCCCTAAAGATGTCTTTTCTAGAAGCACCATGAGTCTTTGATCTTGGGATGATCTCTGAGTTTAGTTTCGGCTCATCCGCCCAGATCGTCCGACTTTTGATTTGCTGGTTTCTGCCATTCCACCTCACCTCTTGCACAAATTGGGAATTCAGTCCATCAGACCATGGTGGAAAGACTGGAAGTGGTATCCTGCCACTCCATTCACCAGTTACAAGCCAAAACTTGGGTATTCTTGGCTTATGCCTCATTTTCCCATGATTGATTCTCTCAATCACTGCTGGCATCTTTCCTCTTCGTAGAAGAGCTGGGGGTGGAGAATTCACATCATTTGGGATGCTGTTACTGAGCCTAAAATTGCTCATTTTTCCTGGTGTTTGTTATATCAGGGCTTACCATTGGGAGCTCAGCTCAGAGATATGGGGGTTCCTTACCCCAAATGCCCTTTTTGTGGTCACTCGGAGACTCTCATGCATATTTTCTAGTTTTGTCATTGTGCTCAAAATTACTGGAATTGGATTCATGACTTTTTTTCTCCCTTCAGGCCAGAACCCTTTTCTTGGCACATGATTCTCCTTGGTGACTCTCCCAGAATGCCTTCCTAGTTCACCCAGATTTGGCATTCCTTTTGGCTAGAAATTTTATTTACTTTGTGGAAAGATTGAAATGTTGTGCTTTTTTCTCACAATTCTTAGAATATTCATGTTTCTCTTTTTGATAAAGAATGTATTTTTAATAATGTCATGATGCAGATTCAGGTGCAAGCTAAAAAAGTGGCCTTAAAGGTTGCCCACTTATAGGAGTTGCTCCAGCATTGGGGCAATGCCCCTTACATTGTTGCCCGAGTGCCTCCTGATTCTCTCGTAGCTGATCTTAAGCCGCCCAGGGGGCGACGTCGTAGCCGGAGTTCCTCTGCTAGACACTCCAGGACCCCACGACAATGGCATCGCCGCTCCCCCTCCCCGCCTCCTCAGAGGGATGCAGGTTCTGGGTGGCCTCATGTGCTTTCTTCTACTGCTGTTGCTTGGCCTTCGGCCTCTGCTCCTGATAATCAGGGAAAATTCCCTCGCCTGGCGCTGGCTATCTCGCCCAGGCGGGAGGAAGGAGAAGTTGAAAAAGAAGATCCTGAAGATGGCTAGGCCATCCCTGATCAAGCTCCTACGCCCACTGTCTGGGGAAAACTGGATGATAGAGATCCTCCTCCTTCTTTTGCTACTACTCTCGCAGCCTAAGTGGTTGGTTTTATATGTTTTTTGATGAATAGTTGTTTGTTTCCGGCTTAGGTGCCGTGTGAACTTGCGGGGTGAATTTTTTCCCCCGGCCCTTTTTTTGTGAATTTTGTACTTTAATTTTTATATTAATAGTAAAAGCCTCTATTCATCAAAAATCTCCACCAAAGCGATTGGATTTATTATTTGTTTTGTGCATGATATTGGTAACTATTCTATGATTGCTTTTCTTTGCATTTAATCCTTTGTGTAAATATTTCAGTTTAAGAACATTACCAAGTTTTAGGGTTTTTATTTCTTAGGTTTGATCTATGTGTATTCTGAATATGTTTATAATATCACTCTGATGTCTTCTTATGTGTTTGGAACTTTCTGAATGTCATATCAGGGTTTAGGGTTGTCCAGTGGACTAGGGACAACATATGTTTTCCTAAACTCAATCAAATGTTGTTATGATACTAATAATAAATCTTGTATACTAGATTATGGATCTATTATGTTATTATGATGCTTGTATGTAGGTTAGGGAACCTAAGTACACTAGGTGAGTGGCTGTCAGTGCGGGGTCGGGGCCCTAAGTGGCTAGAACAAGGATAACTGACTGAAGAGTTATTTAACAAGTGAAAATTTAATTAAACTTATGGAAATGGGTTCCAACACTAAAAAGATTAATTTATGCCTCGCCCATGCCATTAGCACTAGTAAAGGCTATGGATGGGAGTGGGAGAAGGTAACTATGCGTAGGTACAATCGAATGACGCTTGTCTATATGAAAGGCATTCAATTTTGCATGTGCATACTTGGGGACCGGGGCCTAGAGTGGCTACTACCAGGAAAACCAAAGGGGTGAGGGCTATGTGATGACACTCACCTAGATTGTATCTTAGATTCCCTACCAATTTTTATCATGCCTCTGCTAGTCCTTGTGGTCTTCTTGTCTTTCCTTTTAGTGTTGTGAATTTGGGGAAAAGTTATCACCACCTTAGGAATGTCCTAGTTGTTACCTCTTGCATGGGCCTTTGGTTCTATCTCCAAGCTCGGGGGAGTGGGCCTATTGGTCCCACGTGGTTGGGTGGTTAATATTTATATTGAGGTATTGTTCGTGGTTCTTTGGATGATCCTAGCACATGTTCCTTTCCAGATATGCAATTGAAGACTTCCTATTGGATATTTTATTATGTTGAGAGATATTTATGTATTTTTATTCATGTAATTGTAATCTCCTATAAAGAATCTTGAAGTATTGATGTAATCTGAATTCAAATAAGTGTATTAGGGAATGGGTAGTCCTAGGTAAAAGAAAGGGAAAAGAATATATGATATATTAGACATGTTATTAGCATTAAAAGAAAGTGTTTATGTTATTTCTCCTATTCTCTTATGTTGTTCATATATAAAGGAAATAATCTTAGATATAGTTATATTTAATGATGTACAACCACAATAATGTATTCTCTCTTGATGAAAGGATCAAAGGAAATTGTTGATAAATGATAGGTTAGTGATTGGAATTATTAATAATGATTAGTTATGAAATAATGAAACAAGATAGCAACTTGATAGTAATGTTAATGGTTGGTTCATTTTTATGGGTTAATGAAGTACCTATCATAATGTCTACCTTATTAATACTAATCTCTTATCTAAATGTTTAGAGGAAAGCGGTACAAAGGATAATAGATATTTATAAAATCAATATGATCTAATGGCATCAGTTGATAAAAGGAATGGTGATGTTAGATGATTAACTTATGTTTAATGAAAGAAAAAAGTTAGGGAAATTTACCTTGGTGCATTAAAATTAATTTAGATCTTTTAATCTCATAATTAAATGGATATCTTATGCATGTTAATAGTTTAGATAATGTTGCTTTAGTAGCAACATTAGGGAACCTGTGAGGACTTAAGTTGAATAAATCTTGCATTCAAGTTGTAGAAAAGTATTTTTTTATTTTAGAGATATGAAGTACAATGATGAATATTATTCTAGTTAAACAAAAAAAAAATATTACTTGCATCTTATAGATATTTTATCTCTTTTCCTCTCGGGTTTCCTAGCGGGGCATTACATGCCCTGCTATCTTATGTGTATGCATGCACCTCACATAGCAGTGTCACCCCCGAGAGGGCGCCCATGTTTTTGGTATTTCCAAGGACTAAGTATATATGTTTGAAGGTTACACTTAAAGTAGGGGCCAGTTTCATATACCACTTCAAGCATCCAGGTGCATACCTATGTCGAGAATCTAGGGGAGAGATTATTCACCCTCCCTGCGCACAGATTATGTCTTCTTTCAGAGGTGATCATGGTAGGCATCTAACTAAGAGATTTTTTAGTGTCTTCTGTTCACAATAACCTTTTGTGCCTCTGATACAGAGCTGGGACCTCGCATCCACACCAACACTTGAAAGTCATACACCCTTGCAAGCAAGGCTGGGAGCGGCACCGCTTAGTACAACAAACAAGGCTTTCTCAAGATGATAGTCAAAATCATGAGAAAGAAATTACCATGGATTTGGAGTCTTTGGAATCAACAAACTAGACTTTATTATAGTGAGGTGGAATCACTGGCGATAGGTGTGTACTCACTTGGGTCGTTCCCGGAGGTTCAACTTCCGACAGGCCCTTGAAAGGTGACACAAACTTGGCTTGGATTCAAGGGTCTAATTTTCTAATTCTCTCAAAGAGAGAGGAGCATAATTTTGTACCTATTCACCTTACCCAAACACACAAGACATATTCATCACCTAGCTATCTTTAGTCCACCAAATCCACAAGCCTTTGGGTTTCTGATTCTCTTAAAGAGAGAAGAGCATAATCCCCTAACAAGGATATGTGTTAAATATCCACTAACTTGCTTTGCTTCCCCAGGTATCCATCATTCTACCAATGTCTGGGTCTCGGTTTCATCCATGGGCATCACTTCCATGTAATGAAGATCCTATTCCCCTACTTTTCTATCGGGACTCTTTAGAAATTTTAGCAAAGCCCTATTTAAACTATGTGAATGAAAACAGTAAACAAGAACAATGTTTTTAATATGTCTTTGACAACCATCCTACAAGAAAACCGTTAGCAATTTTTCATGATCTTTGAAAAGTGACCTGAAGCCCACTATTATACTGTAGCAGAAATCAAAAACATGAAATCAACAATAGAAAGTAAATGTCAGAAAATGATAACAGTAAATTACACAATCTGAAAACTTAATGACTGTCTGTAAAACTTTGCACGAGAAAGTATATAGTTGCACGTGAGAAAGTACAGGGACCTGCGCGAGAGTGTGTTTCCTCACGCGAGAGAATTCTACTAGGAGCAAAACTTTGCGTGGCTCGATCTAAAACTTCATGTGATATTCTGTACCAGTGATGTACGGATGCACAGCAAACTTCAAATTTTTGTCAGAAAATTTTGAGAGTGAGGTCAAAAATATTTTTTCTGCCCCACGGTGGGTGCCAAAATGTGTGTGCTTGAATGTGACCTCTTAAATCAGGCACAAATGCAACATATTCCTTGCTCAATCAATGAATTGGTAAAGATGAACATGAATTGTCCACTTCACAAACTTGATTGAATCGACCTGTTGCCTCCTATTTAGTTGGGGGTGTTGAATTTACTCTTATAATGAGAGCCAACAACTATGACCATTGCTAAAATGGAGGATTTAAAGTATGATAAAAATTGAAATTGAACTACTCTATATGAGAAATGCTATTAGAATTAAAGAATTGAAATGCATATTTATTCTAGAAAGCTTGAAAAGATGATAAAACTAAGCTATTGGATATGTAAGCAAACTATATTAAAATGCAACAAGCCATTACTCTAAATGAAGTTATTCTAATTATGCAATAAAGGCTTAAAAACATGAAAGAAATGAGACAAGATTTCGCTATAATTTTGATGCTCTCTAACTGATCCTCCCAAATGAAGAAAATGAGGTCCATAATATAGAACAACCTGAGAAGGGGATGAAGAGTTTCTTGAAAAGAAACAGCTGACTCTTCATCTCCATGGAGGAATATGAGACAATTTTGAATGGAATTATTCAATTAAAAGAATGAATTATTGCCACATGAGTGGCTTTTCATATGGAATTATGGAATTCCTATTGAGGATAATTCACTCAAATAAGAAAATAATTTTTTTAATTCCTTTTGATGTGTATTAGCTAAAGGGGTGGAATTAATTTAATTTAAAAGCACTTAGGACTTTAGAATTAAATTAATTAATCATAGGGATTTTTAGCTAATAAACCTTGATAATTTAGGAATTAAATATAATGTGAGATTTATGCAAATTTAGGTTTTCTGCATTTGAGACTAAGTCAATTAAAGTCAATTAGGAAGAGAATTTGCCTAGTATAATAGGACTTTGATGATGAAAAAATGCACCAAAATTGATTACAATTGTGAGGTGCCAATTTTGGGGTGTTACAGTATCTAGTGAATCAAACTCACAACCACAAGGATCATGGAATGAATCCAAAGGTGACTCATGTCAAACCGAAGCTTATTGTCTAGGTCATTTGTCATAACTTATTCCTGGAACTGTTTCAAATGATGTTCAGGGACATGAACTATGTAAGGTACACCTTGTAATAACAAGAGCCTTGATCTCATTCTTTTGTCCCCATTTTTTTGTGTGTCTTTGATGTTGTCTTGTGAATCAAATCCACAATCAGAAGGATCACAAATAAAAATGATAAACAAATTTTTAACTATTATGAGAGAGGACCCTGGACCACCTAAAACAAAGATCTAGTTTTTGTTTTAATGCAATTTTTTGGTGACTTCTCTTGACCATCGATCCCAGAACCACTTGGACTATACATTAACTGCAACTAATATCATGTAAAATTGAAGAATTCACATCTGTTTGACAAATTTTTTCTACTAGCATTTGAGAGGAACTATGCTACAATGCAACCCTTGTTTTTGTTAGCCAAGAGTCTTGGCTATTTATATAAGCATTTGTAATCACTCATTTTAATTTAGTAAGAAGGAGTAATAAGGGTTACTAGTTGCATGACAAGTGTTTGTAAAAATGTCATGTAGTTGTAGGTACTGATTTGTATTAGTTAAGTCCTTCATATGCACTTGAAAAATAAAAATAAAATATTGTATATCATTTCTACTACATAGCTAGTCACCTTGCATTATTGAAAGAATTTTAAAATACTTCTTGGCATCACAAAACTTCAAAACAAGAAAACTAAAATTTATATGGCCAAGCTACCACTTTACATACAAAGTGCTTGTCGAAACTATTTGAGTTCAAAATTGGAAAATTGGAATCATATTTACTGAGGGATACTACATACTTCCTACTTTCATTTGAATTATCACTATAATATGATATCAACATAGCTTTAGTCTACTTTCATCATGGTCCACTTGAAACCTTCTTGCACTTTGATAATACGAGAGCTGATTACTCTATAATTATTTACATTATAAGTTTAAAAGCCTTTTTTGTTATGTTTATCAATAAAACTAATTCTTAGGAAATTGCATACATTTTCATAATAGGTGCATGCATGCTAATAATCTTTATGAGAAATGGGATTCAAATTCATTGAACCATCATAAATTCTTATCTCAAATACTCACCTTAGTTATAATAGCCTTCACCTTTTATAATCCACGACAACCCATTTTTAAAATATTCGAAGACCCAAATACATTAACTTTTTTCTCATATGACTATATTTTAATTTAATGAAAAAAAATCTTTTAGTCTTTATAAAATTGATTTCAAATGTGTCACACAATATCTCTTTGTTTTGATAAAAATCTATATTTAATTCAAATAAACTCCAATGAACTTACCAAGAAACAACAAATATCAAAAAATAAAGAAAAAAAAAATCCTTTCTATATCTTATTTTTATCTATTTTTTTAATCAATTTGTCTATCCTCTTTTTTTGTGTCTTAAATTGATCTTGAAGGTTGAAAATAAGCTCATTTAGATAATCACCCTACTTATTATATTAAACTTTTATGACAATTTGGCTTTTTAACTATCTTATAAATGATATTTAAAAAAATATATAGAACATTAAAATATATTATTCAGATTATAGTAACTCTTTTTTCTAAAACTATTATCACTTATCTAATTTTGTAGATATTTTTTTTTATTTAAAAAAATATATAAAACATTAAAATATATTATTCAGATTATAATAACTCTTTTTTCTAAAACTATTATCCCCTATCTAATTTTGTAGATATTTTTTTTATTTTTACTGTTAAAATTTTCAAATGAATATACAAGTTTGAATTTCTCAATGATCATGTCAATTAAAAAAAATGAAAAGTGATCACACCAATAAACTCAGCCAAACTAATCTCCATTGATCTATGAATGGATTTCAATTAGATGTCTAATAGTAATACACCTATTATATTTTATTATATAAACATATAATGACATCTTTATAAAAATCATTTGATTTGATTTTATAAAATAGCATAACTGATCTTTCAAATGAAAAATAAATGAATTTGTTGCAAGGAAAAAATTAGATGATCTAATTGAACGCGGAGCACTTTTTGTTTTCGCCGTTAAATTTGCAACAAAGTACAAATAGAATTTCATTTTAGAAGTATATAAAATGAATAGCAGTGTCTTTATTTTAAAAGTGTAGAAAATGAATAGCAAATGTCTATTAATGTGAGAATTTGGATATAAATAGAAGATTCATTCTACATATATAAAGATCACAAACCATCAAATTCCGTAGTCTAAAGGCCATCAAAATCCAGGTTTGAAGGCGTTTATTTGACTAGTACAGATAACTGAGCTGATTTGCAAAACAATAAGATTTCTCGATTAAGAAAAGATCACGTCTTCCAATCCAAACAGATCCAGATCATCTTGAAAAACTATTATGTCATCATTTTTCTCTACTAAATCCTGGACGCCATTATAGAATCCTGTCGTGAGAGGCACAAGATTAGCCTGCGCATTCAGGAGCTCTGCTTGTGTTGCTGCCAGTTGTGTTTGCAGCTCTGATACTTGTTTCTGCAGTCGACAAATCGCACCAGTGCAGCCATAGATTGGATCGACCACTCTTGCAGTCGCTTCATATACCAAGCTATTTACAGCATCTGATCTCTTATCAACCGCTATATCCTGTATTTAAAAACCAAAATAACAATGGCTGACCGATTGATAGAGTGAATACTAAGTAGTATATGTATGTTTAGAAACATTTATGTAAAATGTATCCGTAGATGTGATTACTAAGACATTACAATGAAACTAAATAATATTTCTATTTATGCAGTGATGTGTTTTTAGAATAAATCAAATTTTATTTTTACCTTTGAGAAATAAAATAAATCTAATTTCTATTCAATAAATAGCACTTTTGAATTTTTCTTATTTGAATTGTAGTAACCAATCTTTAAATTGTAGTAACCAATCTTTTAGTTACTACCATTATGAAATGACAGCTCTTAAATCCCACACACTAAGCAATATATTAAGTTTAGACAATGTCACTCAACACTAAGTATTTAATACTTTTAACCTAGGAAACGCTTAGTATGTGTGATTTAAGCCAGTCGTTCTAAAAAGTCTATCCAAGAAAAAGAGTGTGCAATAATTGTTCAAACATTGAAAACAAATAACATTAAAGAAGATATTTTCACAAACCCTAAAAAGCATTCATCCTGTACCTTAAGGATTCTGACAATCCTGCTTATTCCAAATATTTTGCTCACTAGTAGGAACTTGTGAGGATTGTTTGGTGGGAAATAGGGAGCAAGCAGGCATTTATCTCCACATTTTCTTCGTTGAATCTTACAGGCAGCGCAAGGGTACACAAGCCCAGACTGTTCCATTTGGAATGTTTAAGAGTAAAGCTAACAGATCAGAGTCGTATGAAATAAGCAACTATCTAAAATGTTATGTAATGAACGCTTATAGAATGGAGATGAAATCAATTTCTGGGATATATATACAGCTAAAGTATTATGCCGTTCAATGTACAGTTGTAAAGTGAACATCACGTCCAAATGTACGTTCACACTTTAAAAAAGAGAAGCAGAATAATTTTTACAGAATTTGTCAAAAATAGTTTCTACAAAATTTGTCAAAGTTTAACATTTGCTAAGTATAAATTTTTGTGATGATTTAGTCGAATACAGTAGTTATCATGTTTATACCGACAGAATGGATGGGAGACTCGCTGGCTGCTTAATATATATAATGTATGGACATTAAATTTAAACTAGGTTTTATTGCAATTTCTGTTCATGGAGGATCAGCCTTGATATAGGTAAATGATATAGTTCTTTTCTCTTTTGATTGTCTTCTTCATATGTTTCTTTATATGGTAGTAATCTTTATAAGGAAACTAAAGAATAATAGTTAAATTTACACGGTAAAATTACAATAAGACAAAGAAAACAGATACACATTTTCTTCAGCCATCTTTTTCACTCCTTTTCCTATTATTATAGAAATTTGTACTCTTATCAACTTTAATAATGTTGATTTTCAAACCTCTATTGAATAAAATCTTTAAGAATTTTGTTTTCACCGTCTACCGAAAATTGATGTAATCTAGTTTTGAAGCAAATATGTAGCTTTCCATTATTTAGACATTTTCAATTCTCCCTCGTTGGATGACTACTGTAAACCAACTATGCGGGTTTCTTGCCCGTGACAAATTCCTCTGATAGAATGATATCTATGAAAAAATTCCTCACAATGTGCAAGAATAATAATGACAATTTGTATGACCATATTTTAATAAGTATGATGACTATGAGAGGCTATGATAGAATCCAGAGATGATGGGACTTACATACTATTTAAAGAGACTTCGTAGGAGTTGTACATTGGAATTTGTATCATTGCATGTGCAATCTTTGTTTTCACATTGAATGAACAACTTGGGTTTCTAAAATCGGTTCATGGTTTTGGCACTTTGCTTAAAATCCAATATATGCTATTGTATAAGAAGCCTTTAAGTACTGGATTATAATTATGTTGTAGGTTATAGCATTATCTTGTTGAAAAATAATTATTGACCGCAGGGATTAGCACTGTAGACATAATTTTCTTTTTAGAAATTAATTATGTAATCATGTTATTTTTGTTTTCAAAAGAGATATTAGGTGTCTTATGGTTTAGATGGTGATGATGCCCTTTTCTTGGAAGACTATTGGGGAGGTTATACTCCTATGGAGAAAATGGGTTTATCTCCTGTAACCATAGATACTTTGAGCAGATTATGGGGTAATTGGGTTAAGGAATATATTTCAACAGATGATGGATTATCCTCAAAAGACCTGTTGTGACCTAATCACACATCACCCATCAAGGATGGGACCCCTTATCTTTCTGGTTTTCTTGCCCTTTTGGCTGGCTATGTCTCGGTAGATTTTGACTCAGTCCCCTATGGTTCCCTGTGTTTTTATGTGAGAATTGGTGAAATTTGGCCAAGTCTAGGAATGTGTTGTCCACCTGGCTCCTAGAATGGAAATTGTGTGTTTGTATGTGAATTAGGTCAAGTGTGAATGAGAATTAAACTTTCAAAAAAGAATGTCAATGAAATTAAGAACGTATTGAAATACTTGCTATTTTTGGAAATTTCTTTTTTTTATTATGTCTATTTTTAGTAAATTTATGTGCCTCCCAGATTGGCTTTATTTTGACTTTGGAACAACTTACTATTTTTAGAAAGTCTATTTTTGGCAGGTCAATTTTAGCAACAAGTAAGCTATGGTTGATAAACGGGTATCCAATTCTATATCTAGAAGAATGAGCAAGCGGGGTCATCAATCAAAAAATGGTTAAGTTTGGAAACACCAGGTTGAAACATCCAAAAGTGAAAAGGCATGAAAAACATCACAAATTCCAAAGTTTCAGAAAAAAATAGAAAATTCTGAAATCTTGGAAAATTCTAAAATATTAGAATAAGGAAAAATCCTCGACTTGAAGAAAAATCCTCGACTTGAAGAAAAAACCTCGACTTAAAGAAAAATCCTTGACTTGAAGAAAAATCCACGACCTCTCCAAAATGCCACCTCTAGGAGTGGTGGAGCGCGAGTCAAGTCGGTCAAAGGAGAATCTGCAAACAAAAGAAAATCCTCCAACATGTGAAAATTTTTGAAAGTTTTAAAATTCCCAAAACGTTAAAATAAAAAAGGTGAAATCTTGGGAATTTTATTGGAAAAGTTAAAAATCCAAAATTTTGGAAAATTCTGGAAAATGGCAAAACTTGAGAACATGGTTGAGCATAGGAAAATTTCTCCTTTATGGTTCAGAAAAATGCCTATATGTTGGAAAATTTCTCCTTCATGGAAGAAAGAAAGGTTGAGTATTGGAAAATTTCTTCTTGATGGAAGAAAAAATGGCTAAGCGTCGGAAAATTTGTACTTCATGGAAGAAAAATGGCTAAGTGTTTGAAAATTTCTCCTTCATGGGAGAAAAATGGTTCAGTATTGAAAAATTTCTCCTCCATGGAAGGAAAAATGGCTAAGTGTTATAAAAATTCTCCTTTACAGAAGAAAAAATCAGAAATTTTGAAAAAATCAGAAATCTTGGAAAATTACAAAATCTTGAAGAAATGGGAATGCTTGGAAAATAAATGAAAAAGAGGGACAAAGTGAATTTAAATCATGAGAAGAGGAAGGTGTTAAGTTTTGAGGACAGAGAAATAGAGTTTTTGGAGAGAAAAAATGTCTTTCTAGAGAGATGAATTTGCAAAGAGTTTGAAGAATCAAAAGAGGCATGAGAATGTTAAAGAAAGGGATTTGTTTTTGAAGAGAGAATATGTAAGGAGTTTATATGTTGTAGTATGAATTTCTTGCATGATTCTTATGTCATTTACTTTTTTTTGTAGGAAGAAGAATTCCAGTACCGGATGTTTGAGGAAGACACTCATATTCAAGAATTCCAGTTCCGATGTTGAGAACATCCAATTTCCAAGTGATCCAATTCAAGGCATTCAAGGTTTAGGAATTTAAAAGATCAAATTTAATCAAGAAATCCAAGATCATGGCCAAGGGAGGTTCTATGTGAAGAAACTCTAGAATGACATAATCATCAACGAAGGATTCTAATCCATAAATTTCTAAATAAGTACATGGAAGGATGGAAATGTTCAAGCATAGATAGTTTAAAAAGGAGTATTTAGAGTTGGATGTGTGTTACAAAATGATGCATTTAGAAAAAATTGAGCCTACATGACACCCAGTATGCTAACAAGGTGCCTAATCATCTTCACCAACTAGTCAAATATCCCCAAGTCAAAGTTCATTGCATTTAAGGAACAAAATCAAGCACATGATATTCTTGGCAAAGGAGAATTTAATGCATAGTGGGCATTAATTTTTCCCCTCTCCTGTTGGATGAACATGCATAGTGGACATTTATTGCCCATTACGAATGTGGTCTCTCTTGTGATTGGTTTGTGTGGCTTGTAAATTCAATATAAATTCTCTCTTCCTGTCCTAACCCTAATTCGGGCTGAGGTGACACTATTTAGTACATTGGTTATTATTTCAATCCGGGTCGCTCATTGTAATCGGTGACCTATATAAAGGCCTCATTTTTCATTTGTAAGGGAGAAAATTTTGAGATTGTTTCTACAAGCTGCTGATACAATAAAGTTTTCATTGTTGGTTTCATGGTGAATACTTGATGTGCTTAAGTGCTTGCTTGGTTTCATAATTCCCTCATCTAGTTTAGATTTGTACGATAAAGTTAGTTGAAGTGTTGTGATTGCAATAATAAATATGATGGTGTTTTGATGAGTTCCTTCGATTCATAATTTTGACGTTTTACTTATTGTTAATCATCGTGCAAAGTTAGCCTTAACCTCATTCATGCATATGCTTAACATTTTTCATTCGCGTACACTATTCTTCATGATGGTGTCCGTGGTGGTATGAAAATTCTCTGCATAAACCTTTAAGATTGCACCAGTTCTCGTGTAGTAGTATAACATGGCAAAGAGAAACCTTTTTGTTGGGAATTTATGCACCGAAGTAATGAAAATTTCCATCATTTCCCTTAGAAGTAGATGAAAAATTATGAACCCTACTTCCTTTTTCTTTCTGCATATTCTGAAAATTCAAAAAAGTTGTTTCATTGCAAATCTTTCCAAGACTGAAAATGTAAGGCCCCTTGTGATATTTAGCAAATCACATTTACCACTAAGCTTATCCATGGTAAAGACCTGACATGAAAGGAACCTTGGAGTGACATATATGATCTTCTCACAATCTTATCTTATACGAAACTTTGATCAAGAGAGGATAAGATATCTCGGTATTTTGTTCTACTAGTTTCTGAGTCATAAAACACACATCAATAGAAACTGGCACTAGAAGGAGGGCCAAATTTAAATTCATTTGTCAAAGAGTTGGTGGTATGCAAACCCTCCGTTGTCGTGCCATCAAAAGAAACTGGCACTAGAAGGAGGGCTGGATTGAAATTTATTTGTCAAAGCATTGGTGGTGTGCAAAGCCTCCATTGTCGCACCATCAACAGAAACTTGCACTAGAAGAAGGGCCAATTCACACAAGTATTTAAATATTGTGCACCATGAATCAAGATGGTACTACTGTATAGAGACATTGTACCTGTCCTACAGCCAAATCTTAGATTTGAAGACAACCAAGAAGACATCATCGCATGATTGAACTCTCTTGCCTAGAAAGTTAAGAGAACTTCAGTCGAGTATATGCGAGTAAGTTTTGTGTTAGAAAAAGAAGAAGAGAAATCTCAAAGGATTAAAGAATATATTCAAAGAGCATTAATTATTCAGCTTCCAGTGCCCATCAGAAGGAATTAAGGAAGATTTCACATATTGGAGCAGATTAACTCATTCTCGCTTGAGGTACCTCAGAGAATTTAAGATCCACTCCGGGAGGGAAAGAATTAAAAGAATTAAAGTTTGATCTAAATCCTAGGGAAGGAAAGAAAGAAGAATCTACGAGTAAAAATTCACTAGGGCCCCGTTTGTTTGGGGAATTGGAATTTGACTCAAAACCTTATTATCACAAAATCAGGTTTTGAAATCCCGGTTTTACATCTTGGGGAATTGGAATTTGACTCAAAACCTTATTATATCAAAACCAGGATATGATTTCTAATTCCATCTATTAGTAGGAAGATGATGCCACTCATTTTTGTGTCTAAACCTGGTTTTACTTGACAAATCCAGAATTGCAATTTAGAGAAACAAACAGCGGATTTGCAAAAATGAGAAGTGTCACTCCCAAAACCGGGAAGTGTCACTTCCAATTCCTGCAAACAAATGGGGCCTAGGTGTAGCCGATCTCACAAGGTTATTTCAAACTCCACCTTCATAGCGTCGAGTGCAAGAAACTACTCAAGCACAACAAGAATTAAATCAAGGAGGACTTCAACAAGGAGCTATGCAAATTTAGAAAATAATAGTTCAGATACCCATACAAGTAGTTGCTCCTGCAGCCGTTCAACAAAAATTTCCAGCAATGGCACAACAACCATGGTGCACTTAAAATGTGTCACCTCTCATGACATCTGTAGCTTATCACAATATACTGAAGAATCTAGAGCATTCTATTCCAAGTTCTTTATTAATGGTGTAACTTGAACTGCTGAGGAACACATTAATATTTTTGGAGATGCCCTTCAAAAAAGAAATGTTCAAGAAGAGGATGTTGCTTGCAGACTATTTCCCTACTCACTGGAGGAGGAAATTTTTTACTGGTACATCAATCTGCCTCCAAATTTAGTTTCAACTTGGAAAGAATTGAAGGATGCTTTCATCGGAAGTTTAGATTTCCAATCACTCTAGCAGAATTGCATAGACATTTCATTGTGATAAGAGGGCAGGAACGTGAGCCCATTGGTGATTTTAACAATAGATTCTAGAGGGCCTATTTAAGGTTGTGTGATCCCTACCGCATGGGTGACAATGCACCATGGCCTATTTATTATGCATCTCTAGATTGCTTCACCTCCATGTTTGTCTAGAAGACTCATCCGCCTCCTGCTAATTTGATTCAATCTTATGCAGAGGTCAAGAGAGTAAGTTTACAATCACCATCAACTACTACTGGAGCACCAAATTTCTTTCAGACTCCTAACACTTTGAATCAAGGAATGATGAGCCACACACCTACAGTTAATCATGTCAATGTTCCTTCCAATCAGTTAGTGTCGCATTTAAGGGGCTCTTATGTCTGAAGCAATGATAGCACAACATGTATATCTCCAGAACATAACAACTTGGACAAGGACTCAAGAAGAAAGAGATGAGATGAGAGATTTGACAAAGCAAGTAAAGAAGTTGTCCACAGAGGTCACCTATCTCAGAAATCAAAATAATCAATTGCAAAATCAACAAAGAAATTACCAGTCACATCAAGGTAAACACCAAGGATATCAAGGGAATCCTCTAGCTCACCAAGAGAATCCTCAAGGATGTAATCAGGAATACCATGATTATCATTCTGGGTATGAAAACAACAATCAAGGTTATCAAGAGAATAATTATCGGTATCGTAATAATAACCAAGGAGACCAAAGAAGATCATGGAAAAAAATCCAAATAATGGAGGTGTACCCTCACCGTTAGATAACCCACCAGATTCTAAAGACTGACCAATGGATAAAGTTTTCCTAGCAGAAGTAGTTTTGTTCGGATGGTGCACATTACATGAGACAAATAATTATTATGAGTTACAATGCCAAGAATTTCAGAGGGCTGTCAACATTTTCAAAGGAGAATCAAGAAACACTACTGCGCCTAAAAATACTCTACCTATGGGGTATGAATTGGTTACTTCACCGAGGTACGACCAGGTGCTGGTCTTTGATGATATTCCCACTGGAATCAGCCAATTGTCCTGTGGAGGTGCCCATGTATCAAGTTCCACTAGGAAATCAACCTCCACATGCATTCATGAATGAACCATTGCATAGGGATGGGTTTTCTTTCCCTCCTTTATACAATAGTGTCCTAGAAGAGGGAGTAAGTGAAGTTCAAACATTTGAATAGACTTCTAGAAATACCTCTCTTAAGACATATCATAGGAATTATAGAAATCATGAGCCGTTTACAACATCAACTCTTCCAAATAATTTTTCCACACCCCCACATCCCAATCTAAGTAATTTTTTGAGTCCTCTGAGAGACTCACCTGAGTATCTACTGTCGGCTAGTTCACAAAGTGAAAGAAGGAAACTGAAAGTGATGAATGGTCAACAAAATGAAAGAGGGAAACTTACTACGCAATCTTCTGCTCATCATGGAGAAGCAAGACAGAAAGAAAATCCTCCCAGAGAGGAATTCAAGAGGTTGAGCTCCTTCATGCTAGAATAATTCAAGAAGATCAAAGTTAGTCTTCCATTTTATGAATTGATTAAAATCCCAGAGGTTATATAAACCTTATTGGGAAGTCTGAATGATGCTTCTCCAAGGAACGTTTCTCAAGGTGCATCACATCCACTTAGGAGCACCCCCAACAACCCTCAGTTTGGTTCTATGCGTAATTCCAATGTTGTTGAGGATGTACAACCAAATGCATCTGGTGTACACCAAAGTCCTCCAAGATTCATTGGAATGGTACATAATTTTCCTAATGATGGAAGGGTTTTTTCAGACGAAGTCAAATCACAAAGTGACCCTGCAGCTAAGGGAAAAGGGATAAATAAAAATAGATATGCTATGAAAGAACAAATGATGATGTAGAACAAAGATAATACTTTTCATAATACGAAGAATTAAGAATTTAATTCAATAGAATAAAAGGTTGTAGTTTTCTAGCAAGGAAAAGAGGAGCTTGCCCCATTCCTCATGTCAGTTTGAATCTTTGGGAAAATGTTGCATAACTGCTTGATAGATTTTGATGCATCTAGTAATGTAATGCCCTTGGAGATATGTAGAAAAATAGGATTAATACCATTGGAGACAGACAAGAAAGTGATGTAGCTAGATAAAATTGAAGTCCCAGTTGTGGGAGAATTGAATAAGATTCATATGAAACTTTCTTCAGAACCACGAATACAAAGCTGCATTGATATATCTGTGGTGGACATTCCAGAAGGATATGGTATTCTTTTAAGCTTAGATTGGGCAATGAAGTTGAACAAATACATAGCTACCAAATTTTCTCATATGTAGCTACCATGGAGAGGAATCCTAAATCATATCAGGATAGAAAGTATGTCTAGGCTCACACTATTGATAACCGAATACAGTGGAGACAATGGGATTTTGTTCATGGAAATTAGTATGGGATCATATGTGCCAAAAAATAGAGAAATTTTTATGTTACAAGGTTACAATCAAGGAGGATGTCCAGACGTGATCCCCAATTTTACTCAAGCTCCTATTGATAATGATCCAAAGCTAACACTGCATGAAGGGATGTTTGAAAATTTCAAGAACTTTTTCGTAAGGAGTGTTAAGAAAGAAGTTGAATTGGGTAGAGATGCTTGCATTCAAAACCTTTTGTTACCCAAATGCTTGCATAATGTGTAAGTCACAGTTTCCCAAGTATCAAAGATACTCTCCCAGGATCGATGATGAGAAATTTTGGAGATATAACCAATGTTGAAAATTCACCACACATGGAAATTTTGGAGCCACAAAATAGAGAAGTTGAAGACATACACCTAGTTCTTATATTTTTCCTGAAATTTTCATACTACCGCATATAAATTTGAAATTTCACCATATAGAATTTTTCTTTTAAACAAATGACTTGTAGAAAAGAAACTAAATTCAATTTTCAATAGATACTCTTCTTACACATTTTTTATACAAGATTGATGACTTGTTGAAATTTTTACGTCAACTTTCCTAAACCTGATTTTCTGAATTTTCATTGCCACTTAAGGGCCTGGTTTGGCATACCATGATCCTGCACATACCCAAATACAAGCCTTTCTCACAACCCTATCATTCCTTAGGATCTATTATATGCCTCTTCTCTAGCCTAACTTGGGTTCTTTACTAACCCTAGCTTCCAAGGATGCTTTCCTCAAGATCGTTCACCAATTCAACTTGAGTACACCAACAAAGAAATCAATACATTGTTCACATAGCCATATATAGGTCTTCTTGCACCTCCTTCACTAAATGATCCAACATGCTAGAGATCAATCACATATGGAGCGGTAGGCTTCTATCATACCAATTGGATCCAAGCCAATTCCTACAAACACAATTTGCAATATAACTATAATCGAGCTCAAAGAACCATAGAAAATTCACCCAAACCAGGGCTACAAGCAATTAGGCCTAATTAGGCACCTTTTACCAAATAAATTTCAATTATCATTAACAAGATGGAAAAATAGCTTTTGATTCGCACACCCCTTATTGATACCTAAATATTTTCTAGGTCTTTCCCTCCCAAATTGTCCGTACAGTGGGTTCCTACTTACAAGCCTAAATTTAAGGGTTTCAACTCAAATTGAGCATAGCCATCAGAATATTCATTTTCAACATGAATAATCCCTCACCAAATCTTCCCATTGAATTTGGAGCTTCTTCATACCTATTTCCTCCTCTCCACAATCTTTGATTGAAGAAACCAATTCTTTCAATCCGTCCTTTCACCTCTGCAACACTTTGTGAACCCTATCCATGCATCTCTAGTTCACCTAGGGCATCACTGAAAAATATATTTCTTGGCTTCTAGGGCCCATCCTTCACTATACAATATATACATGAAGTCATCTTCCTGATTTGAAAGGCCCGTAGAGATTCCACGGTTGGAAGAGAAGCTATGACCCCATTTGTAGAAACTGCCTAGTTCAGACCAGTGCCAGTGCAGAAATGGAAACATTTTATACAAGAAATTAAATATGAAAAAAAACAAAAACTAATTAAATGTAGAATCAATAATTTACACACACTATCTCATGCACCAAATAAAATGCAAATTCCAATCCATGAAACACCGAGATGTAAAGAAAAATCTTAACTGTAATTGGTTTTTCAATAACATAGTTCGTACACAGAATTTCCAAAATCAACCAACCTCATAAAAAGGTCAAGTAAGGCCTTATATAGTTTTCCATGACCCTATATCAATAGTTTCAGACAGTTAGAAACCCAAATTATTGAAAAGACATCATTGCAAGAAATGTTGTCAATGTTGTCAATGACAACATTGCCAACTTTTACAACTTCTGGGATTCTTGCATACAAACTTGGTCAATGACTCAATAAAATTAACCAAATGCATATTTTGGCTAATTATACCATCATATAGGTCTCCTAAACATTCCCTTGTCCAATATGACCACTAAATTTATAATGCTACTTTTGCCACAACATTGGCAACATGTACACAAATTGACAAATTTGGACAACATCTAAAAATAAAGTCATTAAGGACCTAACGAAGCTGCCTAATCTAACTCAATACACCTTAGGACCTATCTAGTCCTATTATTTTAGTAGTGTCTTGGCTAAGATGACTACAAGCCAAAAATCAAACTAGAAGCCCTAGGTTACCATTTAGCCTTACCTACGTGCTCATGCATCATACTCCCCCACAAAGGAAAGTCATGTCACTCCTCTAGAAAAAATGTCTTCAAAGATGCCCACCTTATTGAATTTTGTAGCTACAATCCATGTTGCTTATGATTCTGGCTTATTCTTCCACTTGATGAGGTGATCCATGTACACCTTGTACCTTATAGACTTCTTAACCCTTGAATCCAGAACCTTGTCTTCTTCTAGATATGGCTTGGGAGGTAATACAATAGGCTCAACATCACTACTAATCCCTGGACTATTCTGGTTAATCTCAACTAATGGGCCTTTGAACTTGGTCAAGTCTTGGACATTGAAAATAGGAGATATACTCAAATCTGAAGGTAGATCTATCTTGTATGCATTAGCCCCATACTTTCCTATGATCTTGGAAGGTCCCACCCTCTTCATCTCAATTTTAGTAGGCACACCCTTCTACAATCAGGATTTGTTCAAATGAACCATCACATAATCACCTACCTCAAACTGAATGTCTCTCCTGTTTTCATCTACTTTGGCCTTCAACTTTTGTGCATTGTCTTGTATGGTCTTCTTATCTTGTTCTTGGATCTCTTTCATTGTTTGAGTGAAGTCCTTAGCATGACCACTCCTATACTCCATGCCTCCAAGATCTCTAAGCTCACACACACCCCTTGGGTGCATCCCATAAATACCTTCAAATGGGATTCTCCCTCTAGTTCTATTCTTATTATCATTATATGCATAATCTGATTGGGGAATGACCACATCCCATGTCTAACCATACTCTTTAGTGAGGCACCCCAATAGGTTACCCATCTTTTAACCACCTAAGTTTGGCCATCTACCCGAGGATGGTAGGCTGAACCAAAAGAAATATTAGTACCCAATCTATTCCACAATGTTCTCCAGAAATGGCTCATAAATTTGACATCCCTATCTAATACAATGCTTAGGGGAAAACCATGGATTCTCACAATCTCCTTAAATAACAAATATGCTATATAACTTGCATCATGAGTAGTCTTGCAAGGTATAAAATGACCCATTTTAGTAAATCGATCAACCACAACATAGATGTTGTCATACCCTATTTTGTCTTGGGTAAACCTTCTATGAAGTCTATGCTCACACACTCCCATGGCCTATTTTGGATTGGTAAAGGTTGGTATAAACCTACATTTCTTACTCCTCCTTTGGCTTTCATGCACACTACACATTGCTCAACATGCCTAGTCACATCTCTTATTAACTTTGGCCAATGCTAAATCCTTTGTTCTAGTTCAAAGGTTTTTCTCACACCAAAATGACCACTCAAGCTCCCATTCTGATTATCCTATATGAGGTTCTCTCTCATTGAACCCCTTGGCACACACAACTGATTACCCTTAAATAATAGTCCATTTTGCAAAGTAAAATAAAAAAATTGCTATGGAAATGATTCTAAAAATCAGTACACACCTTGTAGGCTTAAGCAAAGTCTTCATCTTCCTTGTAGAGATCTTTGAAACTCCCTTTTCCAATGCTATTCAACTGGACTTCATGAACTTTCAACAACCTCCTACTTAGTGCATCTGCAACCTTGTTCAATTTCCGCTTCTTGTGTTTAATTGTGAATGTGAATGCTTGAAGGTATTCCATCTATTTTAGGTGTCTATTACTTAGTTTCTCTTGGGTATTGATATAGCTAAGGGCTTGGTTTTCTGTAGAATTTGTGATCCCAAATGGCATCAAAATAAATTCATAGAACACATCTATGGTCTTGAATTCCATTTTCCATTCATCTCCTTCCTTCACTCTGATTTGGTGATAGCCACTTTTCAAATCTAGCTCAGTGAATTACATTTTCCCTCCAAGACAATCCATAAGATCTTCAATCCTAGGTATGGGGAACCTATACCTTATTGTAATTTTGTTTATGGCCCTTGAGTCTATGAATAGTCTCCATTTTCATCCCTTCTTGGATGCCAACACAACCGGGACTACACATGGGCTAATACTCTTCTTGATAAATCCTTGATCCAAGACTTCTTGCACTCGTCTTGCCACTTGCAAGTTATAATAAGGGGTAAGCTTATAAGCTTCCTTATTAGGAAATGATGCACCAGGTACAAATTCTATCTGATAGCTTATCACTCTTCTAGGAGGTAAGGTTGGAGGAGTTTCATCACTTACTATATCTTTATACTTCACAAGCAATTCTTTAATCTCTGATGATAAGTTTTCCTTGACATGCTTCTCTTCTTCCTGGGGCTTTATAATAATAGCATATCCTTCATTGTCTTCATCCTTAAGGTATTTGACAAACTCCTTTCCACTACACAATAAAATGCTAGGAGTCTTGGGTTGTGTCTCATCCTCTTCCAACAGAGAATGAATCTTTAAAGTTCTGCCTCCCTTCTTGAATGTTATGGAATTCTCCTTCCCATCATACATTTCCACACTCTCATATTTCCAAGGCCTTCCTAACAATAAGTGGAAAGGCTCCATTGGTAAGATGTCACAAAGAAACTTGTCCTTATAGCCTGCTATACAAAAGTCAACCCAATTTTGTTCATTCACCAATACACTTTGGCCTTTATTTAACCATGTCACCTTGAAAGGATTTACATGGGGTACTTTGGTTAGCTTGATTTTGTCTACTACCTTCTCTGATATGATGTTATCTGTGGAACCAGAATCAACAAGCATCTTACAAACTTTGCCAAGGATCTTGCATATTATCCTAAACAAATCCCTCCTATGTTTGGGTTCATCTTTGACTCGTTGCCTTATCAACACCCTCATAAACATGATATTTTCTCCCATATTTGAGTCTAGATGATAAATTTCAGGTGCTTTGACACTTGATGTGTCCTCATGAGCATATTCCACCCTTTTGTCAAGGTTTGATGTAGTAGGTTTCTAAGGGAATCTATATGTTGGGTGGCCCAATTGACCACAGTTGTAACACTTCATACTTTCAATGTATAAGTTGCTTCTACCTAACCCTCTTCCTCTACTAGGGCCTCCTTGATTACCCCTACCTCTAGTGTAGCCACATCTTGGAGTAGCTTCATTTCTATGCTCTGTCAATTTGGCTTCAACTTGGTTTCTTTTCTCAATCCCTTTGCCTTGCTAAACTCCTCTTTGACCCTGTTGGTCTCTTCCTCTACCTCTTCTTTTAAATTTAGAGTCACCTTTCTTTCTATTCTTTTCCTCCACCTTTAGAGATAGTTGATGACACCTATGAACTATAGTTGGTGTCCATAGACTAATATATTCTTGGATAAACCACCCAAGTACCTTTCCACCTTTATTGATTCTTCCTCTTGTTTCTTGGACCTAAGACAAAATCTCTAAAAATCCACTGTGTAAGAGGCCACATCCATGCCTTTTTGCTTCACATTTTTCCTTTTCTTATGGAGTTGAATCTCATAGTCCTCTAGCAGATATTTTTCTTTTAGCTTGGTCAACATTACATTCCAATTTTCTATAGGTTGCTTGCCCATTATAATCCTCTCATCTTGAAGATACTTCCACCATATCAGTACTAACCCTCTGAGTCTTGGCTTGGACACCTTGAGCTTTTGTGCCTCTTTCACACCTTCACATTTGAAATGGTTCTCCATTCCTTCAATCCAATCCATCACTGCTTCAATGTCCATCTTCCCACTAAACATGGGTATTCCTTCTAATGCCTTACCACCTAGTGCTTTGATGGCCTTCAATAATGGTTCTTCATTCAATGGAGGGTTTTGTTTAGGGATGAAATCGTCTTCATCTATCTTTTTTTACCTCTATCATGACCTTCTAGGTCTTTTTTCCTAGCTGCATCAACAACTTCTTCAATCCTTATCTTCAGTCCTTCTAAGGCTTCTTAAAGGAGTCTATTCTTCTCCTTTTTCTCATCCACCTCTTTATCTAGCTCTGTATTAGTCACCATGTTGGACTCTCGCACTGATTCACCAGTAGGTGTAGACATACATTGTTTTACCAAGTCTTTAACTAGCTCTGATACCAATCTGATGTAACTACAAGCCTTTCTCACAACCCTAACTTCCCTTAGGTTCTACTGTTGGCCTCTTCTCTAGCCCAACTTGGGTTCTTTACTAATTCTACCTTCCAAGGAAGATTTCCTCAAGATCCTTCACCAATTTAGCTTGAGTACACCGACAAAGAAATCAATACATTCTTCACATAGCCATATATAGGTCTTCTTGCACCTCCTTCACTAAATGATCCAACATGTTCAAGATCAATCACATATGGAGTGGTAGGATTCTAGCATACCTATTGGATCCAATCCAATTCCTACAAACATAATTTTCAATATAACTCTAATCGAGTTCAAAGAACCATAGAAAATTCACCCAAAATAGGGATAAAAGAAATTAGGCCTAATTAGCCACCTTTTATCCAATAACTTGAAATTATCCTTAACAAGATGGAAAAATAACTTTTGATTCACACACCCTTTATGGAGACCTAAAATATTTTCTAGGTCTTTCCCTTCAAAAATGTTCGTAAAATGGGTTCCTACTTACAAGCCTAAATTTAAGGGTTTGAACTCAAACTGAGCATAACCATCAAGAATATTCTTTTTCAACATGAAGAATCCCTCACCAAAGCTTCCCATTGAATTTGGGGCTTCTTCACACCTATTTCCTCCTCTCCACAAGATTTGATTGAAGCAACCAATGCTTTCAATCTCTACTTTCACCTCTACAACTCTTTGTGATCCCTAGCCATGCATCTCTGGCTCGCCTAGGGAATCACTGCAAAAATAGTTTTATTTCCTTCCAGGTCCCATCCTTCACTTTATGATATATACAAGGAGTCATCTTCCTGATCTCAAAGGCCTGCAGAGATTCCATGGTGGGAAGAGAGGCTATAACCCCATTTGTAGAAACTTCCTGGTTCAGACCAGTGCCAGTGCAAAAATGAAATTTTTTTATACAAGAAAGTAAATATGAAAAAAAAAAAAAACTAATCACATGTAGAATCAAGAATTTACATAGACTATCTCATGCACCAAAGAAAATGAAGAGTTCAATCCATTAAACACCAAGATGTCAAGAAAAAGTTTAACTGTAACTGGTTTTTCAATAACATAGTCCATACACATAATTTCCAAAAAAAACCAACCTCATACAAAGGATGAGGGAGGCCTTATATAGTTTACCATGACCTTATCTTGATGGTTTCAGATAGTTAGAAACCCAAATGCTCGAAAAGACATCATTGCAAGAAATGTTGTTAATGTTGTCAATGACAACATTGACAACTTCTGGTATTCTTGCATACAAACTTGGTCAACAACTCAAGAAACATAACCAAATGCATATCTAGGATAAGTAAACCATCATATAAGTCTCCTAAACATTCCCTTGTCCAATTTGACCCCTAAATACATAAATGCCACTTTTGCCACAACATGTACACAAATTGACAAATTTGGACAACATTTGCAAAGAAAGTCACTAACGACCTAATGAGGCTTCCTAATCTAGCCCAACACACCTTAGGTCCCATCTAGTCCTATTATTTCACTAGTGGCTTGGCTAAGACCACTAAAATCCAAAAATCTTGAACTAGAAGCCCTAGGTTACCATTTAGCCTTACGTAGGTGCTCCTGCACCATAACTTCAGTACCATCAGTCCCTGACAATGTTACAAATTTCTAGGTATTTGAAGATGATAAGCATATCCTCGATTTTATGACAAGTTCAAGGGTCTTTGAAGAAAAATTCATTGATGAAGGAGAATCACAACAAGCCTAATTTGAAATCGATGAAATCATGAATTTAAGGATAAACACCATTCCTAAGGGAATGATAGAATTGGAAAGCATTATTTATTCTGATAGACTGAATGCCCTCAAGTACCAGACATCTAATGGTTGTGAATGTGAAAAGGTAAATATAGGAATAGAGGAAGATGTTAAGAATGTCTTCATTGTAAAAGTATGTACTCCAAAGGAGACAGAAAATATCCTAAATTTGATGAAGGAATTTCGAGATGTAATTGCATGAGGATATGGAGATTTAAAGACATATGACACATCCCTCATCAAAAATACAATCCCATTCAATCCAGGTAGTAAACCATTCTGACAGAGACAAAGGGAGATAAATCCAATGTTGGAACTATTAATTTAGCAAGTTGTCAGAAAGCTACTTTCGACAAGGATCATCTTTCCAGTTAGAAACTCAACATGAGTCACCAACCTGGTTCTTGTTAGAAAGAAAAATAGAGAAATAATATTATTCATGGATTTATGAAATCTTAATAGATCTTTACAGAAAGACAATTATCCAGTGCAATCCTTAGATGAAGTAATAAAAGTTGTGAATGAGTCTCAGATGATGTCATTTTTAGATGGCTATTCTTGATATAACCAAGTTATGGTGGAGGAGAAGACCGATTGAAAAATGCATTTACAACAAAGTGGGGCACATTTGCTGACAAAATAATGCCTTTCGGTTTGATCAATGTTGGAGCCACCTTCCAGAGGGCCATGGACTATGCCTTCAAATATTTGGTTGCAAAGTGCATCATTATATACATGGATGATCTCACTGTGTTTTCCAGATGTAGAGAAGATCACATAAATGATTTGAGAAGATTTTTTTTCAGAAATGAAGAAGATATGGAATATCATTAAATTGAAAGATACACATGTTCACTGTGACCAAAGGAAAACTATTAGGTCAGGTGATCTCTAAACATAGAATCTCAATTGACCCTGAGTGCATTGAAGCCATCTCCAAGATTGGCCTACCACCGACTTAGAAAGAATTGAAGTCATTCTTTGGAAAAATAAACTTCGTAAGGAAGTTCATCGTTGGATTCACCAAGATAGTCAAGAGAGTGAATGATATGTTGAAGAAAGGTGCAAAAATAGATTGGAAACCAACATCAAAAAGACATTTTGAAGAAACAAAATAGGATATTATGGATACTCCTACCCTGGTCAGCCCTGATTGCACCAAACCATTCTACATATATTCCTTTGCTTCAGAACACACATGTGAGGTTATCCTCACTCAAAGATCAGAAGAGAGAGACAAGCATACTATTGCATTCATGAGTTCCCCACTAAAGGATGCAGAACTAAGATACCCAAACATTGAAAAACAAGCCTATACCTTGGTGAAGGCAATAAAGAAATTTAGACATTACATTTTGAGAATCAAAGTGTGCGTAATAGTTCCCAATGCCGTAGTTAAAACCTTGTTAATGTAGAATGAGTTAGGAGAAAGAAGAGGAAAGTGGATGTCCATTATTCAGGAATACAACATGGAGATACAACCCATGAAACTTACTTAAGGACAAGCTCTGACATAAAATATCATTACGACTCGACCCAGATTAGTACAAAAAGTGTATGTGTTAGAAGAAGTATCTCCAGATGAATGCTACGATGACATTGTCTACTACTTGTTGAAAAATAAGTCCCCCTTGCACTTGAATCTAGTGCATAATATAGCATTAAGAATGAAAAGTCAACATTTTATGCTTTAGGGAGATATCTTGTATAGAAAGAATCATGATGGAATCTATATGAGATGTGTCAAAAGGGAAAAAGAAACACAAATTATTTAGCACTTTAACAGTAAACATGGGACAAGTCAATGAAGTAGTTTGGCTATAGCCCATCAAATCTCAAGGGTGGGATATTACTGGCCCACATTATTCAAGGATGCACATGAACATGTGAAGACCTATCACACATTTCAAGTAGCTATTATTGTAATAGGAACCCTGCCATGTCATTGCAACCTATAATTGAAGTGAAATCTTTTGCTAAATGTGGGTTATATTTAATTGTTCCTATTAATCCACATTCTTCAGGACAACACAAGTATATCCAACTACTATGGATTATTGCACACGCTGGTTAGAGGCTCAAGTTCTTAAACAATACACAACTGATGTGGTCATCAAGTTCCTTTAAGAGAACATCATTACTAGGTTTGGATGTCTGCATGCCTTTGTGTGCAAAAATGGTTCCAGATTTACATCTTAGAAGTTTTATAACTGGGCATTTGATTATGGGATAAAATTAAAGTTTTCATCAAACTAATATCCATAAGGAAATAGATTGTCCAAGTCAACAAACAAGAATTTTCTAAGTGCCATCAAGAATTTACTGGACAAGAATCCAAAGGATTGGCACACCCAATTAAGATTTTCCCTTTTGGGCAGATAGAATCAGAATCAAAATTTCCATAGGGACGTCTTCTTATCAGTTGGTTTATGGATAGGATCTTTTCTTCCCAATTCAATTAAGGATCTAGCCATTGTAGTTTATACAAGAGTACATGGAAGGAGAAGATAGAGTGCATACACATTTGAGTCAATTACTGCATTTAGAAGGGATAAGATATCAAGCATTGGAAAAGTTTGCAAAGCATTAGGGAGTAGTCAAAAGATGGTTTGACAGAATGGCTAAGGTCAAGGAGTTTCAGATTTGAGATTTGGTTCTCCACTGGGATAAGGCCCATGAGAGGAGAGGTGATCACAATAAGTTCAAAAAATTTTAGAAGGGCACTTATCAAATTTCTGAATTACTGAGAGATAATGCATTTAAGCTGAAGACTCTAATAGGAGAAAAAGTCCCATTTTCCGTCAATGGATAATTCCTCAAGAATTATTTCCAACCCTAGGTTTCCTTCCAAAAGCCTTGTACATAGCTAGTCTATATTTCTCTTATGTTCTTCATTTTGGTTTCCATGCTTTTCTACTTTACTCTTCTATCTTCTTTTGTACGTTAGAGGGGTTTTTGGTTTGGTTCCCCTGTCATTTCTTTCCTTCCATCTGTAGGATTTTAGCTTTGTCGTAGTTTAGGTTTCTTTTCTTTGTTAGTATAGGGTTTTTTTCCATTGAGTTTGTTTGCTTAGGCAGTTTTTTTTTAATTTCCCTTGTTTTTTTTTGGGTTTTCGGTTTTGGTTTTGCCAAGTAGCCTAAAGGCCTGGAGTTCTGATTTACGAGAAGGTGTTTTCTATTTCCTAATTTCATCTAGGGGTTCCACTGAATTTTGTTTTTTTCATTTCCCGGATAAATTTTTATGATGATCCTAAGAAGCTGAGGTTGTATGTCTTATCTTTATCATGGGGTTTGAACACAAACTTAACTTAGAAGGTTAATCATATAATGTGTCTTCACAATTGAACTCTAAGATTACTATATCTTTCACACCTAATCAATTGCTCTGAGTCATTTAAGATTCTTTGGAAGAATTCATGACTTGTGAAAATTTTGAAATCTTTCTTCAGCACCACTGTAATTCCCTAAAACATCATGAGCTTCACTGCTCATGAGCCAAGCAAAAGAGAAAATAAATGCAATATCAAGAGAAAGAGAGAAAGAGAAAAGAAAAAAATATTAAGATAAAAGATCAAATGATTGGTTTTGTGACACATGGATATCTCTAGAGGTGTTTCAAAGAATAATTTTTCGGAAGTAGAGCAATCTCCGTGGGATTACAGTGACAACCTCATTGGGGCTATGTAATCCTGACTTGCAATGGGGTAATGTCTAGGATGCTTTTGAAGTCAAGAGGAATGTCTAACTTGTCATGAATAATATTGAAATTTCTGACTGGTCTCGTCGAGTGGGAATTATTGCATTTGCACACACATGGTAAATTACAGACAGAAGGTGTTTTTATCCAATCTATGATTCTCCTCCCCTTTCAAGTTTATTTTCTCTCTTCATGATGATATAAGATTTATTAACCAAAGATTTTGAGTTTGAATTAAACTTTTATCCTTGAAATTTTTTCAACATTTCACCCATGGAGTTGCCATATGTTGGGACCTAATCACACATCACCCATCAAGGATGCAACCCCTTATCTTTTAGGTTTTCTTGGCCTTTTGAATTGCTTGGTCTCTAAAGATTTTTGCTCAATCCCCTAAGGTTCCTCATATTTTGATGTGACTTAACTTAGAAGGTTAATCATATAATGTGTCTTCACAATTGAACTCTGAGATTGCTGTATCTTTCACACCTAATCAATTGCTCTAAGTCATTTAAGATTCTTTGGAAGAATTCATGACTTGTGAAAATTTTGAAATCTTTCTTCAGCGCCACTGTAATTCCCTAACACATTGTGAGCTTCACTGCTCATGAGCCAAGCAAAAGAGAAAATAAATGCAATATCAAGAGAAAGAGAGAAAGAGAAAAGAAAAAAATATTAAGATAAAAGATCAAATGATTGGTTTTGGGATACATGGATATCTCTATAGGTGTTTCAAAGAATAATTTTCTGGAAGTAGAGCAATCTCTGTGGGATTACAGTGACAACCTCATTGGGGCTATGTAATCCTGACTTGCAGTGGGGTAATGTCTAGGATGCTTTTGAAGTCAAGAGGAATGTCTAACTTGTCATGAATAATATTGAAATTTCTGACTGGTCTCATCGAGTGGGAATTATTGCATTTGCACACACATGGGAAATTACAGACTAAAGGTGTTTTTATCCAATATATGATTCTCCTCCCCTTTCAAGTTTATTTTCTCTCTTCATGATGATAGAAGATCTATTAACCAAAGATTTTGAGTTTGAATTAAATTTTTATCCTTGAAATTTTTTCAACATTTCACCCATGGAGTTGCCATATGTTGGGACCTAATCACACATCACCCATCAAGGATGTGACCCCTTATCTTTTAGGTTTTCTTGGCCTTTTCAATTGCTTGGTCTCTGATGATTTTGGCTCAATCCCCTAAGGTTCCTCATATTTTGATGTGAGAATTGGTAAAATTTGGCCAAGTCTAGAAAAGTGTTGTCCACCTGGCAACTAGAATAGAAATTGTGTGTTTTTCTATGAATTAGGTCGAGTGTGAATGAGAATTGAACTATCAAAAAAGAATTTTAGTAAAATTTTGAATGTCTTAACATACTTTCTATTTTTGGAAATTTCTTTTTTTAGTATGTCTATTTTTGGTAAATTTCTTTGCCTCTCAGATTGGCCTTATTTTGACTTTGGAACAAATTACTATTTTTAAAAAGTCTATTTTTGGCAGGTCTATATTGGCAACAAGTGAGCTATGGTTGATAAAGGGTATCCGATTCTATATCCAGAAGAATGAGCAAGCGAGGCCGACAATAAAAATTGTTAAGTCTAGAAACACCCTTGAAATATCCAAAATTTGAAAGGCATGAAAATCATCACAAATTCTAAAATTTTAGAAAAAATTGGAAAATTCAAAAATCTTGGAAAAATTTGAAATATTAGAATAAGGAAAAATCCTCAAATTGAAGAGAAATTCTCGACTTGGAGAAAAATCCTCGACTTGAATAAAAATCCTCGACTTGAAGAAAAATCCTCGACTTGAAGAAAAATTCTTGACTTGAAGAAAAATCCTCGACTTGAAGAAAACTCCTCGACTTGAAGAAAAATCCTCAACTTGAAGAAAAATCCATGACCTCTCCAAAATCCCACCTCCAGGAATGGTGGAGTGCCATTCAACTTGGTCAAAGGAGAATTTGCAAACAAAAGAAAATCCTCCAACATGTGAAAATTTTGGAAAGTTATAAAATTCAAAAAATGTTAAAATCAAAAAGGTGAAATCTTAAAAACTTAATCAGAAAAGTTAAAAATCCAAAATTTTGGAAAATTCCAGAAAATGGAAAAACTTGAAAACATGGTGGAGCATTGGAAAATTTCTCCTTCATGGAATAAAAATGGCTAAGTGCTGGAAAATTTCTCCTTCGTGGAAGAAAAAAGGTTGAGTATTAGAAAATTTCTTCTTGATGGAAGAAACAGTGGCTAAGTGTTGGAAAATTTCTCTTTCATGGAAGAAGAATGGTTAAGTGTTGTAAAATTTCTCCTTCATGGGAGTAATATGGTTGAGTATTGGAAAATTTCTCCTCCATGGAAGGAGAAATGGCTAAGTGTTGGAAAAATTCTCCTTCACGGAAGTAAAAATTGGAAATTTTGAAAAAAATTAAAAATCTAGAAAATTCCAAAATCTTGAAAAAATGGGAATCCTTGGAAAATAAAAGAAAATTCAAGACAAAGTGAATTTAAAGAATGAGAAGAGGAAGGTGTGAAGTTTTTAGGAGAGAGAAAGAGAGTTTTTGGAGAGACAAAATGCCTTTCTAGAGAGATGAATTTCTAAAGAGTTTGAAGAATCAAAGGAGGCATGAGAATGTTAGAGAAAGGGATTTTGTTTAAGAGAGAATATGTAAGGCATTTATATGTTGTAGTTTGAATTTCTTGCACAATTCTTATGTTGTTTACTTTTTTTGCAAGAAGAAGAATTCCATTCTCGGATGTTTGAGGAAGGCACTCATATTCAAGAATTCTAGTTCCAATGATGAGGACATCCAATTTACAGGTGATCCAGTTCAAGGTGTTCAAGGTTTAGGACTTTAAAATATCAAATTCAATGAAGAAATCCAAGAGCATTGCCAAGGGAGGTTCTATGTGAAGAAAATCCAGAATGACATAATCATCAACAAAGGATTCCAATCCATAAATTTGCAAACAAGTACATGGAAGGATGGAAATGTTCAAGCATAGAGAGTTTCAAAAGGAGTATTCAAAGTTTGATGTGGGTTACAAAATGATGCAGTTAGAAAAGACTCAAGCCTAAATGACACCCAATATGCTGACATGGTGCCTATTCATCTTCACCATCTAGTCAAAGATCCCTAAGTACAAGTTCATTGCATTTAAGGAACAAAATAAATCACATAATATTCCTGGCCCCTCTCATGCTGGATGAACTTGCATAGTGGACATTTATCACCCACTACGAATGCAGTTTCTCTTCTGATTGGTTTGTGTTGACCCATAAATTAAACGTAGATCCTCTCTTCTTTCCCTAACCCTAATTAGGGCTGAGGTGACACGATTTAGGCCATCAATTATTATTTCAATCTAGGCCATTCATTGTAATTAAGGAACTATATAAAGGCCTCATTTCTCATTTATACGGGAGTGAATTTTGAGATTGTTGCTACGAGCTACTGAGACAATACAATTTTCATTGTTGGTTTCATGGTGAATACTTGATGTGTTTTAGTGATTTATTGGTTTCATAATTCCCTCATATAGTTTAGATTTGTTGGATAAAGTTAGTTTAAGTGTTGTGATTAAAATAAGAAAAATGATGTTGTTTTGATGAGTTCCTTCAATTCATACTTTTCACGTTTTACTATTTTTAAATCATCGTGCAAAGTTACCCTGGACCTCATTCACACATATGGTTAAGTTTTGTCATCTGCGTACATTGTTCTTCATGATGTTGTCTGTTGTGGTATGAAAATTCTCTGCATAAACCTTGAAGATTGCACTGGTTCTCATGTAATTGTAGTATAACTTGGCAAAGTAAAACCTGGTTATTGGGAATTTGTCCACAGAAGTATTCAGAATTGTGATCATTTCCCTTAGGAGTAGATTAAAAATTTTGAACCCTACTTCCTTTTAATTTCTTCATATTCTGAAAATTCAAAATAAGTGTTTCATTGCAAATATTTCCAAGACTGAAAACCTAAAGCCCCTTATGATCTTCATCAAATCACATTTACCATCGAGCTTATCCATCGTCAAGACTTGACACGAAAGGAACCTCAGAGTGACCTACATGATCTTCTTTCAGTCTTAGAATATATGGAAATTTGATCAAGAGAGGATAAGATATCTTCTTATTTTGTTCTATTGTTTGGTGATTCATAAAAAACACATCAACAAGACCCTAACAACATCCTTTTAGATTAGTAAGAAATATTTAAACTAGTAGACATAATCAATGAGTGATCTATCTCTCTCAAAAATAGAAAGGATAGATTAGTATGGACATGTTCAAATGATGGAAAATATAGAGTTAAAAGTGGATACCAGGCTATTGTCAAAGAAAAAAACATGGACACTTTAAATATTCCCCTGAATTTATGTTGGAATAAAGCGTGCCTTCTTAAGGCTGACATGTTCCTATGAGAAGCCCTACAAAAGAGAATACTTGACTACGGATTGATTCAGGAAGATAGGTTTTGAGGGATCATCTAGTTGTCCCTTATGTGAACAACATGAGGAAATGGTTAATCATCTATTATTAAGTTGTCCATTTGTGCAAGAATGTTGAAACTGGCTAAGGAATTGTGTTAGATGGAGTTCTTATATGCCTTCAGATATAATTAAGTTTCTTGAAGCATGGCCCATATTAAACAAGAAATGTCTACACAGAAACATTTGGGTCACAATCCCATCAATTTTGATATGGGAGTTATGGAAGGAGCACAACAGAAGAATCTTTGTCAACCAAAAAATGGAGTCTAGATCACTTATAAAAAAAGATAGAATATTCTTTTGTGAAGCTCATCAATAATAGACTTCAAAATCTCATCAACCAAGAAAAATCATTTTCATTATGGGATAATACAATCAAGAAAACATTGTATAATATTTCTATTCCACCCCTTTATGGTAAAGGTGGTCCCTCAAGTAAAAAGGAAAGAGAACTCTGCAAATGGAAAACCCCTAAATTTGGAAGACGTAAATTAAAATTTGATGGTGCTTCAAGAAGAAACCATGGCATTTCTGGAATAGGATCTATCATCCATGACTAGAATGGAGAAATCATAGCTAAGTGCACAAAATTTGTCAAACTAACTTCAAATAACATGGTAGAATGCATGACAATTGTCGAGGAAATTAAACTCTTTAAGGAAATTGGAGATTCAAACCTTGAGATAGAAGGTGACTCTCAAATTATTATTAATATCATCCAAACAAAGAAAACCTCCAATTGGAAATTAAATTCTAAATTGGAAGAAATATTAGAAATTTTGAAAGTAATTCCACAATATGAGGCTAAACATATATAGGGAAGATAATAAGGATGGAGATTCCCTTTCTAATATGGGAGAAGATTGGGCTCATTTTGTGACATATTCGTAAGATACAAAACAAAGAGATATTATATTTGTCTTTAGGACTTTATCTACTTACTAAGTTGCAAATTAAAACTTTTAGAAAACTCTTAAATTTCAGACATAGGCATCAAATAAATTTAGCAAAGATAGATTGTATAGCTTAAGTACATATACAACTAAATTTGTCCCCATAAAATTATCCCTAAGTTACAACCCTAAGAGTCTCTACTATTCTAATATAAATAAACTTTATCCCATTTGGAACCATATAAATGAATGGCCCCTACACCTAGATTAACTCTTATTGTGTCAAATCTCAATGTATAGAATCTCACATGGGAAAGGAAAAATATCTAATATCCCATAGTCTATACATTCATCCTTTATATATAATTGTAGAAGGTCAGGATACATCTCACTCATAAACATAGTCTCTTTATTATCTCCCCTTCATAATTTCAATCATGTAATGATTACTTCATTCAATACTATAATCCTGCAACTAGATAAGTCTCTGAATCTCCCTGTTTATAGTAATCATAAACTAGATCTAAGATCTCATTTCTGGTTTTAACCCTTGATAAAGTTCCATTTCTTTAATTCCTTCTTATGGCCGGGGATTAATATCATTACATGGGGAAATAATCATAAATGTGACAAGGTTAAAAAATTACAATCTTGTTGTCGACACCTAATTTTGAGTCTGGTATAATAATGGATTTTACACACATAATATTGAGAGATCTCGGTGAAGAGGAGTGTAAGTTTAATCATTACCGATGATAGTGCAAACATTTATTTAATGATCACTTGTTTTATTTCTGAAGTGAAAGTATGTAATCTCCCATAAAATAGAAGATAGAGTAGAGATCCTTGTAAGGAGTGCGTAGAATACATAGAATAATATGGAATCCATGCTTATAACATTTTTCCTTGATGATAATCAAGCCATGGCGTTTAGGGGAATAATTTAACCTAAAAGGTGGAACTTAATACTAAATCCACTTTCTGATGCAGCAAGGTGAGCAATGGAGAAAGGTATCAGAGACCATCATTTTAATAGTGAGTTTTCTTTCCTAATGAATGGGAACATAGTGGGACAATTCATTTCTCTATCCACCTTTCTTGGTCACAAGAAAGATGATGTGATTAATATAATGAAGATAATCTTTGATGAGGATCTTCTAGGTGGACTGGAAAAGATGATTTATAGCATTGCCAATCAATTAATGATTCCATTTCTAGAAATTACTATGAAGACTAAGAATGATAAACTCATGGGAATCCCTAATTCTTAGCGTGTGCTGATGATGACTTTAAAATATGAGAAGCGTTTTGATTAATTTTTTTTCTAGAAATGTGTAGGAATCTAGAATACCTATTCAAAGAACTTCTTAAAGAAAATATGGAGAAGGATTGGTTACTAAACAACTATAGAGTGGAAGGTTTTGATATCTCGGAGGAAATGGAAAAATAAGATATGGAAAACTTTCATATCTTTTCCCCATAGGTGAAAACATTTTCTTGACACTCCAAGAATGCAGCACATGAGGATTAATCCATAACCATTGTTAGAAGGTGTGATGGTGTATGAAGTTGTCAAATGTTACAAAAGGACTGATAGCTTCTACAAGTCGACATAACATCTGGGGTAGTTTTTGGGTTTTTGGACTGCTTTATGGAAATGGGTAGCTCGTAGCTTATAGAGAATATTATGTAAATCAGTATGATAAGGATGGGGTTACAAACAATATGTAATAATGTGGAAATAGACATAGTATCAGTGTATTAGCTAGAAGTAGATAGACTAGTATAACAATATATAATAGGTATTTACAATCTCTAAACATAATAAATGACTAAATTTTTATAATTATGATACGTTTTCAAATCTCTCCATTTTCCTGTTTATCTATATTAATTAAGAATTTAATATTTAAACAAGATGAAGATACTCTTAAAATTAAACATGACTTCCCTATGTTGATTCAATGAATATATAAATAGTAATATTTTGAAATAGTTCATAGACTACTAAATCCCAAAGAGAGCATGACTATATAGCTTGAGATTAAACTGCAATTATTGAAGTTTATGAAATAAAATTTATATAAATATTTAATTACATAACGCCATATCTTAATAATGGAATGAAAGAGGAGAACAGTTGTCTTGAATTAGAATCTACGGAGTAGATTAAGGCATCGAAAGTCTCAGAATATCTAAGAGTAACTAGGAAAATGAAGTTAAAAAGAAAAAAGGAAAAAAAAAAGAAAAAAAAAAAAAAAGATAATATAATTGAGAATTTTATAGAGGATGTGGTATATGTTTAGGCAATAATGTAGTAATGATGCTTTGTTTATTTACAATACAGTTGGAAAAGTATACACTTACATCCATATGGTACTTGGTAATATGTCGGTTCATACAGAGGATCAAACATCTTTCACTAGGGATAGGTCTATTTATTTAGTATACTAATTATAGGTACCTAGAGCTATCCATCTATTTAGGTATATCCTTCACTCTTATCTCTATATAAACTACTTATGACATAGATAATGAATAGTTTAAAACACTAAAAGCCCTTTTGGAAGCGGAAGAGTTGCCAAGTAGATATAATGTCAAACTACTCTCCTTATGCCCAAGTACCTTGTATTTAACTAGCATTATGGAAAAAAATTTCTTTCTATCTCTATTTCTATCTGAATCTAGACAATTATGGCAACCCCAATCAAGTTGACATGCCCCAAGACTTAGAAATGATTTGATGGTGAGTGATGTAACTACAAGCCTTACTCCCAATCCCTAACTGCTATTAGCGTTCTCAATAGGCCTCTTCTCTAGCCTAAATAGGGTTAAAAACTAACCCTTCCTTCCAAGGATTCTTTTCACAAGATCCTTCACAAATTCAGCTTGAGTTCATCAATCAAGAAAATACATCACACATCACATTGTGCATGGAGGTCTTATTGCACCTCTTCTACCAATTGAGCAAGAATGTTTTGAAATCCATCACCTATGGAGAGATAGGATTCTATCATGTCATTTGGAGCCAACCCAACACTTAAAACAAAACTTTTCAATGAAACTCTAATTGAGTTCAAGAATTACCTTCAAACACACCCAAATAGGGCTACAAGCAATTAGGCCTATTTGGTCACCTTTTTTCTTATATATTCAAACACTCCCAAACAAGTACCTAAAAAAATCCCTTTTTCAGACACCCTTTATGGAACCCTTCAATATTTTACTCGTCTCCACCCCCCAAATTGTCCATACACCAGTAAGCTATAATCATGCCTAAAATTAAGGGTTTTAATGCATTAGGACTGTCTGCATAAGGATTTGGTTTCTTGACACTTAAAAATCTTCACCCAATCCTCTCCTTAAGTTTGAGGCTTCTTCAAACATCACTCTACCTCTCCACAATCTCAGGTTGAGGCATTCAATGCATTCAACCCCCTGTAACTTACTTGCAATGCTCTGTATTCCCTAGCCACGCATCACTGGCTCGCCTAGGGCATCATTGCAAAAATGGAAAAAATATTTCCAGGGCCCCTCCTTCTACATACATATAGTAAAGGGATTCACCTCATACATTGCAAGAGCCCGTACAATCTCTACATTGGAATGATGAGTTGTGACCCCATTTACATAGCCTCCCTGGTTCAGCCCAGTGACAGAGCTTAAAAGAAAATAATTTACAAATCTAACTAAAAACACTCAAAAATATAATCTAGTGCCACAAAAAATTCCAAAATGAAGTATCCTACATTTTTCATATATCACAGTAAGAAATCTAATCCATTAAAATGCCTTAAACACATAAAAGCTTCAAATTGCTCAGAAAACTTATCTCTTCTACAATTACTCTCTTTCCAAAACTTTATCAAACCTTTTGCACAGGGAAAGGGAGGCCTCATATAGTTGACCAATTCCCTATCTCAAAGGTTTTAGATAGTTAAGAAACCACTTTTCTCGAACATGTAATCATGCAACAAATGTTGTCAATATTGTCAATGACAACATTGACAAATTTTACAACTTTTGGGTTTTGCATACAAACTTGGTCAATATAACATGAAACTCAAAAAAAAGCCTATCTAAGTTAATTAAAACATCAAATAGGTCTCCCAATCACTCCCTTGTCCAATGTGACCCTAAAATGCAAATATGCAACTTTTGTCACCATGATTGTCAATATTGACAACTTGGACAATCCTAGACACTTAGGTCCCGAATGACCTAATAAGACCTCCTAACCAGTCACACCACAATTTAGGACCTCCTAGTCCTATTATTTCACTAGTGGTTTTCCTAAGACCACTACAAGCCAAAAATCACATAAGGATCCCTAAGTTACCATCTAGCCTTACCTAGGTGTTGATGCACCACACTCCCCTACAAAGGAAAGTCATGTCACTCCTATGGAAAAAATATCTTCTAAGATTCCCAAAGTATATATATGTAATCCATGATGCCTCTTATTCAGGTCTATTCTTCAACTTGATGACATTCTCTATGTAAACCGTGTGCCTTGTAGTCTTCTTGATTGTTGAATCTAGAACCTTGGCTGCTTCCAGCTATGGCTTAGGAGGTAATACAATAGACACAACATCACTACTAACCCCTTGACTTCTTTGACCTATCTCAACTATTGGCCATTTGATTTTGATAAAGTCTTGGACATTAAAAACAAGAGATATGCTCAAATCTAAAGGTAAGGCTATTTTGTATGCATTAGCCTCATATTTGGCGATGATCTTGCAAGGTTCCACCCTCTTCATCTAAATTTTAGTAGGCATACCTTTTTTCAATCTAGATTTTATCAAGTGAACCATTACATAATTACCCACCTCAAATTAAATGTCTCTCCTCTTTTCATCCACTTTGGCCTTCAACATTTTTGTACTATCTTGTATGGTCTTCTTGACTTGATCTTGGATCTCCTTCATGGTCTGAGTGAAGTCATCAGCATGACCACTCCTATACTCCATGTGTAGAAGATCCCTAAGCTCACAGATACCCCTTGGGTGCATCCCATAAACCACCTCAAATGGGATTTTCCCTATTGTTCTATTCTTAGTATCATTGTAATCATACTCTGATTGGGGAATGACCACATCCCATGTCTTTCCATACTCTTTAGTTAGGAACCTCAATAGGTTACCCAACATTCTTTTGACCACCTCATTTTGTCCATCTTTCTGAGGATGGTAGGGTAAACCAAATTAGATATTAGTACCAAATCTATTCCACAATGTTTTCTAGAAATGGCTAATGAATTTCACATCCCTATCTAATATAATACTTAGGGGAAAATAATGAATTCTCACAATATCCTTAAAGAAAAAATATGCTATATGTCTAGCATCATGAGTAGTCTTGTAGGGTATGAAGTGACCCATTTTACTAAATCTATATACAACCACATAGATGTTGTCATATCCTTTATTTTTCTTGGGTAGACCCACTATGAATTAGATGCTCACACACTCCCATGGCCTATTTGGGAGTGGCAAAGGTTGATAGAAACCTACATTGCTCATTCCTCCTTTGGCTTTCATGCACACTACACATTTCTCCATATACCTAGTCACGTCCCTTATAAATTTTGGCCAATGGTAAAATCTTTGTACAAGTTCCAAAGTCTTGTTCATACCAAAATGATCACTACAACTTCCATTATGTTTCTCCTGTATGAGATTTTATCTCATTGAACCCCTTGGTACACATAACTGATTACCCTTAAATAAAAATCCATTTTGCAAAGTAAAATCAAAGAACTTGCTATGAAAATGATTTTGAAAATCAGTCCACGCCTTGTAGGCTTCACCAAAGTCCTCATCTTCCTTGTAGAGATCTTTGAAACTTTCAATGCCAATTCTATTCAACTAAAATTCTTGGACTATCAACAATATTCTACTTAGTGCATTTGTAACCTCGTTTAATTTCCCTTTCTTGTGCTTAATTGTAAAAGTGAATGCTTGTAGATATTCCATCCATTTTAGGTGTCATGTGCTTAGTTTCCCTAGTTATTGACATAACTAAGGGATTGGTTGTCAGTAAACACAAAAAACTCCTTGGGTAACAGGTAATGCCTCCATTTCCTAGTTGACTAAACTAATCCATACAACTCCAAGTCATAAGAAGAGTATTTCTTCTTGGCTTCATTCAATGTTTTACTGAAGAAGGCTACTGGCCTACCTTCTTGGCTTAACACATCCCCACTGCCATCCCACTTGCATCACACTCAATGGTAAGAAAACTTTCAAAAGTAGGAAAATTTAGGATAGTTTATGTAGCTACTTGTTTCTTCAACATTTCAAAGGCTTTCTTAGCTTCTAAGGTCCACCTAAACTTGGTTTTTACCCCAGTCTTGATGGTATCCAACAATGGTGCACAAATACAACTGAAATTCCTAATAAATTTCCTATAAAGCTGGTCTAACCCATGGAAAATTCTTACCTCAACTATTGTGGTATGTGGTGGCCAGTTTAGGAGAGTTGCAACTTTGTATTGATCCATCAAGGACCCCTTGGACACTATAAAGCCCATGTACACAAGTTCTTTCTTTAAGAACTCACATTTATCAAGGTTAATAGCCAACTTCTCTTCATGTAACCTTTGCAAGGCGTTCTCCACATGCTTGATATGCTTCTCTATTATTCTGCTAAATATTAGTATATCATCAAGATGTACAACTACAAAATTTGTTGTCAAGTCCTTGAGCACTTCATTCATGAGCCTCATGAATGTGATCGGAGCATTTGTGAGGCCAAATAGCATAACAGGCCACTCATACAACCCATATGTGGTCTTGAATATCATTTTCCCATTCATCTCTCTCTTTCACCATGATTTGGTGATAAGTACTTTTCAAATCAAGCTTAGTGAAATACAATGCCCCTCCAAGACAATCCATGAGATCCTCAATCCTAGGTATGGGGAACCTATAACTTATTATAATTTTATTTATAGCCCTTAAATATATACAAAGTCTCTATTTTCGCCCCTTCTTGGATGCCAACACAACCAGGACTGCACATGGGCTTATACTCTTCTTGATCAAGCCTTGATCCAAGAGTTATTGCACTTTCCTTGCCACTTCCTAACTCTGATCAGGGGTAAGCTTATAAGAAGCTTTATTAGGAAAAGCTGCACCAGGGACAAAGTCTATCTGATGGCTTATCACTATTCTAGGAGGTAAGGTTGTAGGAGTTCCATCACTCACTATATATTTGTACTTCACAATAAATTCTTGAATCTATGATTGTAAGGGTTCCTTGACAAGTTTCTCCTCTTAATTGGGCTTTAGAACAATAACATATCCTCCATTATATTCTTCCTTAATATCTCTCACAAATTCCTTTCCACTACACAACATGCTAGGAGTCTTGGGTTGTGGCTCATCTTCTTCCAACAGAGACTGAATCTTAAAGTTCTACCTCCTTTCTTGAAAATTATAGAATTCTCCTTCCCATCATACACTGCTCCATTATCACATTTCTAAGGCCTTCCTAACAGAAAATGGAAAGCATCCATTGGTAATATGTCATAAAGAAACTTTTCCTTATAACCTACTATTGAATACTCAACCCATGTTTGTTCATTCACCAATACACTTTGGCCTTTATTGAGCCATGTCACCTTGTATGGATTCACATGAGGCACTTTAATTAGCTTGAGTTTATCCACTACCTCCTTTGATATGATATTGTCTATAGAACCTGAATCCACAATCACCTTATAAAATTTTCCAAGGATCTTGCATCTTATCCTAAAGAAAGCCCTCCTATGTTTGGGATCATCTTTGACTGCTTGCCTTATCAACACCCTCCTAAATATCATATTTTCACCAATATTTGAATCTAGATAATCAATCTCTGGTGCCTTGACACTTGAAGTATCCTCATGAGGATAGGCAACTCTCTTATCATGATTTTATGTAGTAGGATTCTTTGGACATCTATATGATAGGTGGCCTAATTGACCACAGTTGTAACACTTCATACTTGCAAAGTATGAGTTACTTCTACCTGACCCTCTTCCTCTGCTAGGGCCTCCTTGATTACCCCTACCTCTGGTATAACCCCCTCTTGGAGTTGTTTCATTTCTATGCTCAGTCAATTTTGTTTCACCTTGGTTCCTTTTCTCACTTCCTCTGCCTTGATAGCCTCCTCTTTGACCTCGTTGGTCCCTTCCTCTACCTATTTTTTTGAAGTTGGAGTCACCTTTCTTTCTATTCTTTTCCTCCACCTTTAGAGCTAGTTGATGAAATCTCTAAACTGTAGTTGGTCTCCATAGAATAATCTCTTCTATGATGTTCCATTTCAATCCACCCAAGTAACTTGCCACCTTGATTGATTATTCTTGTTGTTGTTTGGATCTAAGACACAGTCTCTGAAACTCCTCTTTATAAGAGGCCAAATCCATGTCTTTTTGTTTCAAATTTTTCCTTTTCCTATGGAGTTGGATTTCAAAGTCCTCTGGAAAATAGTTTTCTTTTAGCTTAGTCACCATGGCATTCCAATTGGCTATAGTCTACTTGCTTATTCTTATCCTCTCATCATGAAGATACTTCCACCATGTTAGTGTTGACCATCTGAGTCTTGACTTGGCCACCTTGAGCTTCTATGTCTTTGTCACACCTTCACACTCGAAATGGTTCTTCATACCTTCAATCTAATCCATCACTCCTTCAATGTCCATATTCCCACTAAACAGTGTTATTCCCTCCAACACCTTCCCTCCTAGGTCTTTTATGTCTTTTAGGATGGGTTCCTCATTCAATACATGGTCTGGTTCAGGGATAATGTCTTCCTCAACAATCTTTTTACCCCTATCACTACTTTCCACTTGTTTGTTCGTAGCTGCATTAGCAACTTATTCTAGCCTTATCTTCATTCCTTCTAAGTATTTTTCAAGGAATCTTTTCTTCTCCTTTTTGTCATCCAGTTCATTATCTAGATCTTCATTAGTCACCATGTTTGACTCTCCCATTGATTCACCAGTAGCTTCAAACATACACTATTTTCCTAAGTCTTTAACTTTCTCTGATACCAATTCGATGTAACTAAAACCCTTGCTCCCAATACCCAACTCCTATTAGGGTTCTCAATAGGCCTCTTCTATAGCATAACTAGGGTTACAAACTAACCCTTCCTTCCAAGGATTCTTTCCACAAGATCCTTCACAAACTTATCTTGAATTCATCAATCAAGAAAACACATCACACATCACATTTCCCATGGAGGTCTTATTGCACCTCTTCTACCATTTGAGTCAAAATTTTCCCAAATCAATCACCTATGGAGATATAGTCTTCTATCATGTTAGTTGGATCCAATCCAATACTTACAACCAAACTTTTCAATGAAACTCTAATCAAGTTCAAGAATTGCCTTCAAACACACCCAAATAGGGCTAAAAGCATTTAGGCATATTTGGCCACCTTTTTTCTTATATCTTAAAAATATCCCAAAAAAGTACATAAAAAAATCCCTTTTTCAGACACCCTTTATGGAACCCTTCAAGATTTTACTAGTCTCCACTCCCCAAATTGCCAGTACACCAATAAGCTATAATCAAGACTAAAATTAAGGGTTTCAATGCATTACAACTGTTTGCATCAGGAATTGGTTTATTTCCACTTAAAACTCTTCACCCAATCCTCTCCTTTGGTTTGGGGCTTCTTCAAACATCACTCTACCTCTCCACAATCTCAGGTTGAGGCATTCAATGTATTCAACCCAATGTAACACACTTGCAATGCTTTGTACTCCCTAGCCATGCATCACTGGCTCACCTAGGGCGTCATTGTAAACATAGAAAACAAGATTTCTAGGGCCCCTTCTTCTGCATACATATAGTACATGGAATCACCTCATATAATTCAAGAGCCCCTAGAATCTCTACTATGGAATGATGAGTTATGACCCCATTTACATAACATGCCTGGTTCAACCCATTGAGAGAGTTTAAAACAAAATAATTTACAAATCTAACTAAAAACACTCAAAATGATAATCTAGTGCCACAAATAATTCCAAAATGAACTACCCTACATTGTTCATAAATCACAGTAAAAATTCTTTAAATCCATTAAATGCGTTAAACATAGAAAAGCTTCAAATTGCTCAGAAAATTTGTCTCTTCTTCAATTACTCACTTTCCAAAACATTATCCAATCTTTTGAAAAGGTCAAGGGAGGCCTCATATAGTTGACCAAGTCCCTATCTCAACAATTTTAGAAAGTTAAGAAACCACTTTTCTCGAACATGTAATCATGCAACAAATGTTGTTAATGTTGTCAATGACAACATTGACAACTTTTACAACTTTTGGGTTTTGCATACATACTTGGTCACTATAAAATGAAACTCAACCAAAATCCTATCTAAGTTAATTAAAAAATCAAATAGATCTCACAAACACTCCCTTGTCCAATTTGACCCTAAAATACAAAAATGCAACTTTTGTCACCATGATTGAGTATATTGACAACTTGGACAATCTTAGACACTTAGGTCCCAAATGACCTAAGGAGGCCTCCTAACCTATCACACCACACTTTAGGACCTCCTAGTCTTTTTATTGCACTAGTGGTTTAGCGAAGACCTCTACAAGCCAAAAATCACATAAGGAGCCCTAAGTTACCATCTAGCCTTACCTAGGTGCTCTTGCACGAGAGAGATTAAAATTAGACTCTTGAAATTGGTCATGTTTAATAATCATTAACTCATCCTTAGAACAATTTATCGTGTCTTAGGAAGATAATTTATTACAAAAGAACATAGCTATAGAGTCAATTTTGAAATTCTATCCATATTTATTGCTTCAGTTGTATATATTGATTCAGATAAAAATAACATTGGAAGATTATGCTATATAATCTTCAAGAGGAAGTATTTAGGTAATCTTGACAAAGTCATCAAAAAGATTAAAAGGGTGACGGGGAGATCTAACTCACAAGATCTTTCTTTCTCTTCACGAGGCCTTTCCTATGACCTTACTAGGGTACTTATCTCTACCCTAACTATAGGACACTCATATGGTTCCTCTACTCCAACTATATCTCTACACCAACTTCAAACTCTCTTAAATCCTTCATAACTCAACTGTGCATTTATAGGCTCAATTCAAGGCAACTATGATCCAAATTGTTCTTGAAAATATAAATAGGTGTTCACACTATTTCCCCTTCACCTACCATGAATCTTGATCCACTCTGATAGGTTCTTTGAAAGTTCTCCCATTGAGTTCATACTTTCCTAGATTTTAGGCATTGTAGCCTTTTTAGCCCAATTAGGCCTCCTAAAACCACCAAACTTGGAATTCCTTCCAATCCACCTTAAAAAACACATGAAATTGATAGTGGATTTTTTCTAAGGACCTCCTAGGCTTCAATATTTTCTAGGTCTTAGGTCCCCAAAGTGTTTGTACATAGGACTTTCAGCAAACCCCAATTTTTGAGGGTTTCTACGGCATGTAGACCAGTCTATCTTATTTTGTCTTCCAATGTACTTAAATTAACTCCTATGCACTCCTAATTGAATAAAAATTACCATGAAACATTCCCCTACACCTCTCCACTTGAGATTGGCAAAAACCAATCCATTAAACTAGGCTTCTTGCCTCTGCAACAGTGCAATCTCCTAACCGGATACTTCTGTACTCACCTAGGGCCTACTTGCATAAATATCTTCCCTACATAAAATGAACCCCAAAGCCATATTTACATTATTTATTGAGTGCCCTTCTTAATTCAAAGTGGTCATTGAGATTCAACCATGGCATCTAAAGAAGGAGCCATATTTACAAGGTTAGCACTGTTCAGGGCAGTGAACCAGAAGAAACTAAAGAATTTACAAAATGAAAAAGAAATGCAAAAAATTATAAAATAAACTCCACAAAGATTAATTATATAAAAATAAATAACACTTCAAAGAATTACAGTAGTCTATTCGATCCATTAGGGTCTGATAATGGCTAAAACTAGTCTATGTATCACCAAAATAATGCTTCCACTAAGTCAATCTGTACAATCTGACAACCAACACTTAAATTATGGTTTGGGTAACCTTACATAGTCCATCCCCACATTGTCAGACCCTAAGGTTGGGATTTGGACCCATTTAATGTCGAATGCAACATTCTAGTAAATGTTGTCATGACAACTTTGCAAAGTTGCAAAGTTGTCATGAGCAAATTTTGCAACTTTTACAACTTTTCCTTAAAACTACTCTTACTATCTCAACTTGCAAAGTCATTCTATTGGATCCAAACCACTCAAAAACAAAAAAAAATAACATCTGTCCCTCCATTTTGGTGTTTTGTTCATTGTTTGACCAACTTTGACTTTCCTAGTCACCTAGTGCAAACAGATTACTTAGGACCTTCTTGGAGTAAAACAAAGACAAAAATTAACAAATCATATTTACACACATTTTGGCACTTTATTGTTTGTCCTTATTCATTGGTGGTTGGCTAGGATCAACCTAGGAACCTAATGTACTCCTGCAACATTCGTCCCCTACAACAAGAAATTCAAGGTACCTGGGGTGTGATGAGATCTATGATAATTCCATGCTTCTTGAAATCACCCTCTGCTATCCAAGTAGCCTCTGATTTAGGTTGGTTCTCCCACTTGACTAGATGCTCCATATAGGTTTTGTTCCTAGTGCTCTTCTTCACTCTAGAATCTAGAATTCTCTCATCTTGTGGCTTAGTTGGGTCACGTACACCAAGTCCTTCCACATCATATGCCATCTTTGTACTGTACTCCTACTTTGTGACATCATGACCTTTTTACTTGATCAAATATTTCACATTTAAGATAGGAGAAATGGACATCTCCTTTAGTAAAGCTACTTTGTAGGAATTAAAGCCATACTTAGCCTACACCTTACATGGACCAACCCTCTTCATTTGAAGCTTTCTTTTCATGCATTTTTGTATTCTAGATTTTTTCAAAAACACCATCATCAAGTCTCCTACCTCAAATAGTAAGTCTCTTCTTCGTTCATCTACTTTAGCTTTAAGATTCTAATTAGCCTCCATTAATGTCATTCTCACCTACTCATGGCCCTCTCTCATTGACTGATAAAATTCACTTGCATGTCAACCAATCCCTTCATAACCTTTTAAGTCCCTAAGTTCAAGAACACCACTTGGATATAATCCATACACAACTTCAAATGGTCTCTTACCAATAGTCTTGTTTGTATTTTCATTATAGGAAAACTCTACTTGAGGGATGACTTATTCTCATCCATTCCCATACTTTTTAGTTAGACACCTTATCAAATTACCAAGTACTCTATTAATTACCTATGTTTGTCCATTTTTTTGAGGATGATATGCATAGTTATGTACCAAGTTGGTTCCCAATCTTTTCCAAAGTGTTTTCCAGAAGTACCCCATAAATTTAACATCCCTATCTGATATAATACTGATTGGAAAACCATGTATCCTTACTATTTCCTTAAAGAAAAGATGAACAATATGAATAGCATGATTAGTTATTTTACAAGGAATAAAATGACTTTTTTTACTGAATCTATCTACTAAATCAAATACACTATCCAAACCAGTTGGTGTTCTAGGTAACCCCACTATAAAGTCCATAATTATGCACTCACAAGGCCTATTACAGATGGGCGATGGCTGCTAGAGCCTTTCATTTGAAGATGTTCATTTTTCTTTTTGACATACCCCACATTGCTCAGCATACCTCCTTACATCCTTCTTTATTTTAGGCCAATGATAAAATCTCTCCACTAGATCTAGGGTCTTGTTTAACCCAAAGTGCCAACTCAAACTGCCATTATGCTTCTCTTGGATGAGGCTGTCCCTCATGGAACCCATTGGAACACATAGTTGTTTTCCCTTAAATAGTAATTTCATTATTCAATGTATAGCCAACATAATTACTATGGAAATGGTTATCAAAATCAGTGCATACCTTGTAAATCTCTAAGAAATTTGCATCTCATTCATATAGATCCTTGAATCCTTCAACTCCCATGCTCTACAACTGTATTTCTTGGACAGTGAGAAATATCCTACTAAGTGCATCTGCAACTTTGTTGTTCACTCCCTTCTTATGCTTGATTTTAAATGTTTATGACTGCAAAAATTGCATCCACTTTATTTGTCTCAAATTGAGCTTCTCTTGTGTATTGATGTAGCTAAGAGCTTTGTTATTTGTGAATACCACAAATTATTTTGGCAACAAATACTGCCTCTACTTCTTGAGAGCTTGAACCAATGCATAAAGCTCCAAGTCATAAGATGAATATATAGAATTTGTCTCATTTAACATTTCACTAAAGAAGGCTACTTTCCTTCCTTCCTAGCTGGGGACTGTACCCACTGCTATATTGCTAGCATCACATTCTACAATGAACAATTTTTTAAAACTTGGCAAAACCATAATGGGTTGTGTAGTCACTTCTTTCTTCAATCTCTCAAATCCTTCATTAGCTTCCTTGGTCCATATGAGCTTTGTCTTGACTCCACCCTTTATACTATTTGGGACAGGTGCACAAATTTCACTGAATCTCCTCATAAAATTCCTATAAAACTAAGCCAAACCATGGAAGCTTCTCACTTTTGTCCCTATTTTTGGAGTAGACCAACTTAGGATTGGTTCAACCTTGCTTTTATCCATTTTTAGATCACCTTGGGAAACTACAAACCCTAAATAGAAATGTTCTTGTTTCATGAATTCACTTTTCTCAAGGTTAATGGTTAGCTTCTACTCTTGGAGTTTCTTCAACACAATCTATAGGTGTTTCATATGCTCTTCTTTTCTTTTACTAAAGATTAGGATATCGTCTAGGTAGACTGCTACAAATACACCTATGCAATCCTTCAAGACTCTTTTCATGACCCTCATAAAAGTACTAGGTGCATTGGTAAGCCCAATTTCATTACTAACCACTCATAGAGTCCCTCTATGCTTTTAAAGGGGGACTTCCACTCATCCCCCTCTTTTATCCTAATCTGATAATGTCCACTTTGAAGGTCTATTTTTTAAAAGTAATTAGCATCTCCAAGAAAATCCATCAAGTCTTCTATTCTAGGAATAGGAAATCTATACCTAATATTTATTCTATTTATTTCCCTAGAATCAATACACACCCTCCACTTACCTCCATTCTTAGGAGAAAAAACCACTATAATGACACATGGGCTGATGCTCTTTCTTATTAGATCTTGGTCCAAAAGCTCTTGAACTTGCATTGAAATATCCTTATTTTGTTCTAGTGTCATCTTGTAAGTAGATTTGTTAGGAAATGATTCCCCAGGCACAAAATCAATCTGATGAATGATTGCCCTTTGTGGAGGTATTATATCTAGTGTCCCATGACATATGGTTTCTTTGAATTGATCCAACAATTGTCTAACTTCTGCAGGCATATGTGTCTGATTGGGTGTCTCTTCCTCCTTTGGTTTCAACAAGATATTGTTGGAAATGAGATAATTAACTCAAAGGAGAGGGGTGAATCAGTTCCTCCAAAACAAATCATTTGTCCCTTAGATTTCTTAAATGTTTTAACACTGTTACTCAGTCAATTATGATATTCTTCTGTAACACGGGTGTCAAAGCAATCTTTAAAATATTCAATGAAATTTATACTTTAGTGATTAAGTGCAGAAACATAAAGCATGAAACAAGTAACATATACACAGGTGAGATGAAGATTTAACGTGGAAACCCAATATGGGAAAAACTACCAGTGTAACTAGGTACAGTTTTTCACTATTCTGAAGTGAGCCCTGTTAGGATCCAACCTTGTTAAAGGTTACAATAACACACTATTAAAGAATTTAATCACCCTTTGAGGAGAGGCCTTGTTAGAGGTCTTCAACACTTAAACATAGAAATGCTACCTTGTGAGAGGATTTAAAAAAAGAATGTTAAGTCTACTCTGTTAAGAGATTTGAGATCACTGCTACAATTGTTAGAGAATAACAATGAATTGACCTGTATGTGTAAGCAACTGTCTTTTCTGATTAAGATCTCTATTCTGATTATGAATGGATCCTTGATGATTAGATATTCTATTGCAGCTCTGAATGATCAATCTGAATCCGATCTAATTTTTCTTTCACTCTTCATGTCACAAAATTCCACACTTCTTCTTGTCTTCAAATTTATACACACTCACACTCTTACACACATTCAATCCAAACTTAACCTTTCATATATATAATGAGCCCTGTCAAGTTGGCTTGAATATACTTCTAAATAATAAATCACAATTCAGTCAACCTCATAATCAATTAATTACAAAATGTAAATCAATGTTAGTTGGCTAGCACTGAATGCCCGACCATGACTGAAATGCCTTAGTGACTCAATCAACAATGAACTTCTTCAATACCCGACTGAACTCAGTCAACACTAAAATAACCTATTCTATTCACCAACTGTGCCTAGTCTGAATGTAGTCATTTTTGTAACATCACTACATAAGTGTATATACATGCACGTATCATCATTGACAATACACAATTAAATAATTGTCTTCAATAATCTCCCTCTTTGGCATTGATGGAAACACAAAATGTCATAATAAAAAGAATTGTTGAGAAACATAAAATTTTCTTTAATGTATTTAGCTTCATTCTGATTCTTCTCCAAAAACTCTCTCTGACATCAAAATCTCCCTCTTACTAAAATATTCTTATCTCCCTCTTACTGTATTATTCTTATATATTATAGAAAACTATCCCTCTTTGCCAACAGATGCCAAAGACTCCATCTTTTCAAATACCAATAGTCAATACTATTTCACTTTTTAATTGTAATGTCCTTGAATGAACTAATTCATCTGTAATATGCTCTAATGTACCTGCATCAACTGATAGATCTTCACTATTGCTCGGGTTGATGCATCACTAAACTATATTTTAGTGAGCTTTAGTTAGGGGAAGCACCCCTAGCTTTCCTCTAAGATACAAGAATGCATCCTTAGGTAAAGGTTTGGTGAATATGTCTGCAAATTGTTCTTTGGTATTCACATATTCCAACCTTACTTCTTTATGCTATACCAATTCCCTCAAAAAATGATACTTTATTTCTATATGGTTGGTTTTGGTGTGCAGCATAGGATTCTTTTAGAAGTGAATGGCACTGGAGTTGTCATAGTAGATAATAACTTGTTATTTTACTTCTTCCTTCATTCGTGACAACAACTGCTTGATCCATATGATGTTTGAATAGTTCACCACTACAACAACATATTATACCTCTACTATAGACTGAGACATACAATTATGTTTCTTTCTAGTCCAAGATACAAACCTCTTTCCAAGAAACAAGTCTCCACCACTGGTGATTTTCCTGTCATCGACACTTCCAACCCAATCAGCATCAGTGAATGCCTTTAAATCAAATTTTCCACATTTATTATACCATAAACCGTAGTCTTCAGTACCCTTCAAATATCTCAGAATCCTTTTGATTGCCATTAGGTGATTCTTTCTCAGATTAGCTGAAAATATTGCAACAATACCAACTGCCAATGCAATATCAAGTTTGGTGTGAACAACATATTGCAATTTTCCAATCATGGATCTGTAGTTGGTCTTATCTACCTTTTTTGAATCATCATCCTTAGACAATTTTTGTCTAGTGCACATGTCTGTTCCAATAGGTTTGGAATCTTCCATACCAGATTTCTTAAGTATCTCGTTGATATATTTTGATTCTGTAATATAGCTACCATCCTTCATTTTATCTACTTGTAATCCAACAAATAATTTGATCTCACCAAACATAGACATCTCAAATTCTTTACTCATAGCTACAAAGAATGCTTTGCATAGGTCATCATAACCAGTGAATACTATGTCATCAACAAATATCTCTGCTAATAGTATTTTGTTCCATGGCCTTTCTTTTATGTACAAGCTACTTTTATCATTGGTTCTCTAAAATCCAATACTTACTAGATAGCTATTAGGTCTTCCATACCAGGCTTTTGGCTCTTGCTTCAGTCCATACAATGCTTTGTGCAGCTTGCAAACCATATCCCTTCTGCTAGGATCAACAAATCATTCAGGTTGTTGAATGTAGACTTCTTCTTCTAGGATTCCATTCATAAATACAGATTTCACATCCATTTGATATGCTTTGTATCCTTTATGTACAGCATATTCCAGAAGATTTTTGACTCCATCAAGTCTTGCAGCAAGAGAAATTTTTTCTCCATAATCAATACCCTCTTCGTGAGTATATCCTTTACAAACTAGTCTATCCTTATTTCTAGAAACTTTACCATTTTCATTCATCTTATTTCTAAAATCCCACATGGTTCCAATCACATTCTTTTCCTTTGGCCTAGGCACAAGAGTCCAAGTTGTGTTCTTCTCAATCTGCTCAATTTCTTCATTCATTGCTTCTATCCAACTTTCATCATTCAATGCATCTTTAATAGTTCTAGGTTCAAATTCACTTAGTAAACATGTACCTTTGAGTTTTTTCCTTGTGGTTACACCTTCTGTTTGATCTCTAATTATTTTCTCAGGTGCATGATGCCTTTTAACATATTTTGAAAGTACTAGATCCTTCAGTCTAGATTTTGGACTTGATCCACTAGGTCTGTCATTCTCAAACATTCTCTCATGTTCTTCTGTCTAATTCTCAGGTTCCACTATCTATGACTCAGGTTACTCTATCTGAGACTCGATTCCCTATGTTTGTGACTTGGTTCCCTCTATCTTTGACTCAGTCTCTTCAACCAACAGCTCAGGTTGTACAGTTTGCAAATTGGGTTGCACAGTTTGGACTAGTATATTTAGTGGTCAAGAGTTCTGTTGTCCAATCACCATTGCTCAAGTCATAGGTATAGTATCAGGTTCATGATACAAAAATTTCCTATAGTTTTCAGGCTCTTTACTGCTCTTTTCTTCACATTTTTCTCCAAACTCTTCAATCTTGACATGTACACTTTCTATGACTTTATCTATAGTAATATTCAGACATTTGTATGCTTTGCTTTTACATGAGTAACCTAGGAATATTCCTTCATCACTTTTTGCATCTAGTTTTCTATTTCTTGCTTCCTTCAAGATGTAGCATCTACTTCCAAATACTTTGAAATAATGAACATTAGGTTATAGCCATACCATAATTCAAAAGGTGTCTAGTTACTACCTTTCTTCAGTTGAACTTAGTTCAAGGTGAACACTGTAGTGCTGATGGCCTCTATTGAGCATTGTTTTAACACAAGCCAACTTGCTAGGATCTCAAGATTCGATTTCCTCTCTTGAAAGAATAAATGAGTTATTCCCAAGGTTCTCTGGGGTCGGGTCACAACTTTCTTGGTTACTCAATTGAAGATAAATGTGATTGTTCATGAGGAGGCCTTTGCTGGTACGTTCAAGACAGCAACCTGCAAAATATTGTTAGTTCTCTTTTTTTTTGGTATTTTCCATTTTAACAAGTATGGGTATGGTAAATAATATGCAACTTTGGTATTTTTAAGATAGCAATTTTCAGAATTGTGAGACAAAATTTAAAGAGGTAAGGGTAACAAGAAATGCAGTGAATTGTAAAGAAAAGTGAAATCTTAAGGAAATAAACCGTTGTAAACTCTCCCTTGCAAATTGAATGCTGGAGAGATTCGGAACAACCCATGAAGCATGAATTAGACCCATTCACAATTCACTACTCCACAGATGCAAGCATTTGGAGAAAAGATATGTTTTACTCATACGAGATATTCAAAATCTATCAAATCGTGAAGCCACCAAGACGTGCACACCCACGAGACAAATTTATCATTAAGCCCAAAGATAGCATCCTCCACACATTCATCATAGCAAGGTAGATAAACAATAGTAAACTCCAACAAAAGGTAGCATGAATTCGAAACACAACAATACAAAGAGCTCTCTGAAAATAAGGAATAATGCAAGCATACAATCAATAAATTTGCATAGATAGCAGTAATTCACACACCATGAATGAAGCACTCAATGTAGATCTTTATTGTATTAAGAATTCATCCCTTTACATTTCTTTTTTATTACAATATATAGAGTTTTGATCTACAACTCTGATTTTTGAAGTTAGGGTATCAGAGAGTCTAAACTAAAGAAAAAGCTAAAACTAGAACTTTGCTAAAGGGAAACTACTGCTAACTGATATTATGTAACTTGAATGGATTTTTAAATACATTTACAATCCATTTTCTCATGCAAAGAGGGAAAAATCTGCCAAAGAAGAGAGAGAGAGAGAAAGAAGGTGAGTTCCTTCTGTAAACTGGGAGTCTTCTTCTTAATCCTGGAGGTCCTTCTTGGATTCTTCATCTGGAACTATCTCTGGCAGTGGGAACTGATAGGAAACCTTTAGTCTTCCCCAAACAAACTCAAGTTGTCCATTAATCTGATCTAGAGTCTAAGTGGTGTTTGAAAAAGTGACCTAGCTAGAAACCCCCAGTTTTCGGACCCCAACCTCTACCCTGAAACTTTAATGCATTTAAAATTTCCCACGTGCTTATCAAAATATTCACACTCGGAGGTCCCAAAATTTCAGACTTGTCGTGGGCCAAAAGGCTGATAAAACTTGAAGAGGCCAAAAGGCCGAAATCTTCGAAGGCTAAAAGGCCGAAAAACATTCCTTGCTTTCAAGGCCGAAAGGCCAAAATTTCAGAGCCTGAAAAACTCTACCTTATCAGAAATTTAATCAAGTGTGGAAGTCTTTCCCTGCCCACCTGGTAATTGGACCTTGGAGTTTTATCTAGGAAATATCTCTAGGTGAGCTTCCTGGAGCCTCTACACTATCTCCTGAACTTCTTTGAAATTGATGTCTTTTTTTCTTATCTTGGTGACCCTTCATTCTAGCTTCTTTTTGAAGATAGTTAATTCAGAAGTGAAGAATGCAATCTCTTCTTCATGCTGTGGCATTCTTTACATTTCCTCTTTCAGGTAGAATAGTTGTTGGAGGGCCTCCTTGGTATTGACTCTAGCTAGAACATATTTGAATTGTTGGACCACCTATTTGGAAGGACGTAGAGCTTGTTTGTTTTCATCCCGATAGACGTTGACGCTGACCTCTATGAATAAAGTGTCTATATCTTCGATCCATTTTATTACCTCCTCTCACTTTTCATCTATAAGGGCCTGGTATTTCTTGTAGACCTTAATTATTTTGGTCATTTTTTTATTCCATGCCTTGAATTTGTCCAACTCTTCGCCTTCATAGACTTTTACCAAAATTTGGAAGCGTTGCTTTTGAATTATCTCCAAATCCTGGAGGGCTGCTTTCCACTTAATCACCTCTGAATCTATTGCCTCATCATCTTCCACTAGGTCAATGAGTGAATTAACTTCCACTAATATGGTCTGGTACAGCCTAAATACCGACAGAATCGCCTTCTCTCCACATTGTGCAAAGTCATTTATCCAATCGGTGCTTGCCTGGAAGAAAGAGGGAGTCAAACCTACGGGCAAATTTGGTGTAGCCCTTTTATCAAGCATAGCTTGTAATGAAGCCTCTAAATAATTTGGGTCAATAGGACCCACCAGCTTTTGAATGTATCCCTTCAGAGCTTCATTTTGATTTGTTAAGGATTTTATGGTCTCTTCATCCTTGTTCATGAACCCTAGAGCCTGCTTCAGCCCTAAAGCTGCTAGTGTCTTGCTACCTTCTCTGGTAGGTTCGTCCAAATCTACCTGCCTAAATTTATAGCCCTCTAACGAGCCTGTTGTCTAAGAACTTCTTAGGGAGGGATAGCTATCTGGGCTTTCCAATGACCCCCAGTGTCCTGAGTCACATATGACATGGTCTTTGTAGGTACACTGATTTCTACCTGTTGGAAGGCTTGCTTAACAGCGGTCATATTTGCATCCTCCCCATCCAATTCATTGGTATAAGTTCTCTTCCTAGGTTGTATCTCCTTGGTAAACCAATTAGGTTTTCCAGATGTAGTTATAGGTTCATATGGTGCAACCTGGAGGATTGAAGTTAGGCATTGTACTTCTGGCATTATTTCTTTCTCTGATTCCTTTTCTTTTCCTCTTTCCTGTTTGCTCCCTCCTTCCTTCAGTCTTCCCCCTTCAGTATCCACATCCATTTCCCCTTCTTCCCTCTCCCCCTCCACTTAGCCTCATTTAGTCACTACATTTACCCCTTCCTTGTCTGGGGCATCTTCGGTGGAGGTGTCAATTGGTACATTTGACCTAAGACCAGTCATGGCCTCCAGAGCGGTCTGGAAAGGTGATGTGTCTTTAGTAATCACTGCTCCTTTGGTTTCCTAGGTGGCACATGTTGAAGGGATTGATGTTGGTGGGGTAGGTGTTAATATGGATGGAGTGGGAGATGGGAGAATGGTAGTATAGTAGGGCGGATTTGGTGCAGGAGTAGGTGTTGGGGTTGGAATTAATGGTGGTGGAGTAGGAATTGGAGGTGGTAGATAAGATGGTGGAGCAGGGACATGAGATGGTGGAGTGGAAAATGGTACTTTTCCTACTGTAAGATTTTTAGTAGTGATTTGGGCTATCCCACTATCCTGAACCTCAGGCTGTTGAGTGGAACTAGGGACTTTCATCGAAGGGTTGGTGAATTGGACCGATGGTTGAGTGAGGATCACCTGTGGCTGAATAAGTGATGGATCTCCAATGTTTATATCTTGGCCATGATCAGAAAAGCCTTTAAGTCCCTAAAAATTAGAAATCATAAACTCATCCGATCCTAAGGCATCCAAAGGATTATTCTATTCTTTGGGATCTTCTTTATGTTTCTTGGTAGTTTCCTTTTCTCTCCTTTTCTGCAAGCTCGTTCTTCAAACTAGGGGCTCATCTTCTTCTACTTCCTCAGACCCTTCTTGTATTGATTCCAACCATGGAGATTCAGAACTCTTCTTCCTCTTATATATTTTCTTCTCAGTGGTGGGGGGAGATTGGCCAGAGGTAGATGGGCCTTCACCTGATTGGGGTTGTGCCGACCCTGCTGGTGGGTCAATCTGGCCTGTCATTCTAGTTTTCTTGGGCCTAGGATTGGAGCCATATTCAACTGGTCATTCATGACCATACGCAGTTCTTGGATTCTAAGGGGGAGCCTTTTTATACTTAGGAGTTGTTGACTTCTCCCCTCGCTGTTTTTTTACTTTCCTAGAGGGCTCCATCAATGTTTTTATCGGGATCAAACTCATTCTGTGTGGCTTCTTGATCCAAGTTATGGTGGTCTTTATCACATGCCTCATCCAAAATTCTATGTCATCATTTTCATCCTTGTCCACCTCTGCAGTCATGATCAGCCGGTCATATACCTTATCTTTTGTGTAAATGTCCTCTAGGACCTCATCTGAATCACACTCCCAAACCTTTGGGGAAATAGGAACTTTTAACACCTCTTTTGCTTGAGCGAGGTTCATTATGCAATAATCCTGGATCCTGACCTCATGGTCATCTATGCAGTTTATCCATTGATCCTCCAAATGTGGCTCATGTATGTAGAATTTGTCGATAATGTGGTTGTAAGTACCTATTGAATCAAAGTAGGCTTGCACTATCTTGTAAAACTGTAAGGGAAAGTCATCCCATTCAAAAGCCAGGGATTTGCAAACCTTCATGTCTTACAGTGTATATGGTCCCAAAGAGATGGGAAAGTCCCAACAATGCTTCTTCTTATGCTTTATGTGCTTGTATGCATCTGTGAGCTGCCTGGCTATCTCCAATATGATTACCCACTCAGATGGGTACCTGGGTAGCTTCTTTGGTTGCAAGGATGACCCGGCTATCCTCATGTATGTGAATATCCTGAACTAGATGAAATAGGCCCCAATGGCCCTTATCTTAGCAGCAGCTTTTTCTGACATACTTTTAGCAAAGTCACCTTCAATAGATCGGATGACTATGAATATGAACACATCATTGACTATCCTATAATCTGGGGAGTCCTCTGCCATGTTTTCTCCTTTTACCAGCTGCGGGTATACTAGGTGGGGCCATGCATTTGGATCATTTAGACTCCCCCTCTTGGTGAGGCCAGGATAATCTGTCTGTGCAGCTTGTAGATACACCACGTAAGTGCTCATGTAAAACTTGGGATTATGTTTTACGACTGTCAATTGCTCATCTAGATTGTCACTAATGATAGTGCCCCAGTCGAATCTTGCCTTCCGTTCCTGGATCCTTTCTATGAATAGGATCATCTATTGCTTGAGTTGAGTGGATTGTGGTAACCCATACACCTAGCTTATCATTGTTATAGCTGCCTGGATATCATCCTTCATATAGCCTCTTCAGAGTTCTATCTTGTCCAATTTGTTCTTAGGAAGCAGTTGCTTGAGGTATTCTTTATTCATCATCTCCTGTATGGCTTGCTCCTTGTTTCCAAACCACTTGGTCCCTTTTTCAATATAGCAGTCATAGAACTTGTCTATGGCTTTATGAAGGTGAAAGACATCCTCAATGACATCCAGCCTAATGTCCAGTACCACCTGATCCTTTGAGTTTACTACAAACCTCTTATGTCCATCATAGTGATGAGATAGGGTGATGATTAGCTCTGAAGATGAAACAGCCACTTGGTGTGCGGCTACATTCACTAGCCCAGATAGGACTAATGCGGTGCAATCATCAAATTGGTTTGCTAGCTGAGAGCACTGAGTCAGGAATTCATTCCAATCTACATTCATGATATTGGTATCTATTATCTCACTATGCTTGTTTCCCACCTTTGAACTAGGGGGATTCCCATTGTATTGATACTTCATTGGGGAGGTTATCTTGGGTTCAGTCATTCCTACAAGAAAAGACAAATATCAGTAGCTTATTGAATAGGAAAAAATAGTTTAAACTAGGAAAGCAAGCAAAGAGAGCTTAAAAAATAGCTAAGTGTAATTTTTTGCACTTTCAAACCTTTCGGGGTTTCGGTCACCGGAGGCCGAAAAGTCTAAAAGTGCAAAAAGGTCTACTGGAAGGACAAAGTCCATCGAGCCTTTCGATGTTTGAAACTAAGAGGTGCTTGCTTGGGAATGCCAAATGTCTGAAAATGGTGATGAACCCTGAAATCCCAAATGAAGGTCTTTCTTTTTGCCTTTTCAGACCTTTTGATCTTTCAGACCTTTTAGATATCTAAAAGGCCAAAACATCTGAAATGGCACTTAGCAAAGTTTGAAGATCTATTTTCATCCTTTCGGAGGCCAAAAACCTATGGCAAGGATTGCGATCAACGAAACACAAAAACCTTAAACCTAAGACCTAACAAAAGTAGGAAACCCTAGGTCTGATAGGGAGGGACATCCATATCAAAATACGAAGGCACAGAGGCCCGACAAAACAAAGAAATGAAGTGCTCTAGGCTAGACAATCACTAGGCACAAAGATAAAACACTAGACCTAGACCTAGAAACACAAAACAAAGGAAAGCGAGGAGAACCTACCTCAAATGAACGAGCAAAGGGAGGACAACCAGGTGGCTCATAAGTTGAAGTGGTCAGCAAGGAGAAGTAGATGAAATCGCGGGTAGGATCAAAAACATGAAGTGATTAAAAAAATGAAGTCTCCTTCTATTTATAGCACGCGGGCTGACGTCAGTAGCTTCAGGACTTTCAGACCCCGAAAGGCCAAAAATTTCAGAGGAGAACCAAGTCTTCAGCCTTTCAGTGTTTTTAGATTCTGCAAGCACCAAAAGGTTGGGTCTTCAGCCTTTCAGGCATTTTGGCATTTCAGAGTACCTAAGTCCTCTAAAAGGCCAAAAGGGTTGAAAGGCCGAAAAAGGCTTCTTTCTTCCTCTGTCTTGGTTTCAACAGTTTTTCTCTGGTGGCTGACTATTTTTCTATGAGGGCCAGACATGAAAAAAGGCAAAAAGACAAAAATAAGGGGGTCCCCATGGTCAGAGGACCAAAAAAATGGGGTGTGTGTTGTGGACCCACAAAAAATAGGCCTGACAAAAGGAGAAATGACCAGGGCATTTCTTTATCATCAAAAATCTTCTGAAAAGTAGCTTTGCAGTAGAACCGAACCAAGAGGCGGTGGAGTCGATGATTCTTCAATGACCTCCAATCTGAGGTTCTTCTATTAGTTTCCCTCTGTGTGTTCATGTGTGTTCACTTCTTAACCTTTTGTTGTGATAACCAAGGTGCTTGCCAGCTATTCCCAACCTTTTCCAAATAAACTAGGGCTTCCCAAAAAGAGCTTTGCTGCCGGTCAGGCGTCCATAGCCCCGACAAAGTTTTCCCTAAGTCCCAAGTATAACCTTTCTCTACTACCAGCTGGGCATCCATAGCCCTGGTAGAGGTTGTCGTAATCACCCAAGTATGTCCTGTCTTCCAGGATACAACTTTCTTTCTTTGTGAGAGCTCCGTCTTTTGGAAAATCATTTATTTCTTCTATTTGCTTGGAGATGTATTGAGCCTTGGACATTAGTGTGTTCCATGCATTCAGGTTTGTAACCTCTTTTCTTCTTCTTCTTTCCTCTATTCTGAGAAATGATTAGGCGGTGTTGCCCAGACTTATCACTCATGACCTCTTTGGGGCACTTTTCTTTTGAGTGTTTCTTTTGCTTTCCTTTTGGCTCTTCTTTCTTTTGTTATTACCTTTGCATTTAGTTCTAACTTGGGTTCTAGGATTGGTGGGTACCTGAACCTATGCACTTAGGCTGGCTACAACTGACAAACTCCCTAGAAACCAATGCCATCAGGTGTTGTACCTTAATTTGTCTTGTGATCAGGATGACCAAACTTTGAACTCCTTGTTTGTCAATGATAATCATCACTACTTTGTCTTTTTGGAAGGTTCTCTTATGCTGCATGTATCCTTGGAGAAATTTGACTAAGAAATACCTTTGCTTTTGTTGCGGAACACCTTGGACTGGATCCAAAACACACTGACCCAAAACCACAAAACAAGCCCCGACAAAATAAAATAACAAACACAAGCGGAAGAAAAGACTGACAACGAGGACAACAAAGAAAAAAGGAAAAAACACAAAAGTGACTATGGTACAAGGGATGAAAGACAGTCCCACTTAGGATCCAAATTAATGTTTGAGGAATTGCCCATTGACTGGAAATGGGGTCAACTCTCCGTCCAATGTGCTGACCCTAAAAGTGTTCTCCCCCAGGATCTCTGATATTTGGTAAGGGCCTATCCACAGTCTTTGGAACTTGGTGTGGCTATCTCACATTTCTTTTGCCTTATCCCACATGAGGACAAGGTTAGAGATCATGAAGGTTTTGATGGAATCTCTCTTGTCAAACCACCTTTTGACTATAGCCTGATGCTTCGATACATGTTCTAGGGAAAAAGTTCATTTCTCCTCTAGTTTTTGGAGATTCATGAGTCTGACATATACCTGATCTTCCTCCCCTACGTATTGGTCCATGAATCTCAAAATTGGGATCTTTAGGTTCATAGGGAAGACCAGTTGCAAGCCATAGACTAGTTGATATGGAGACATCCCTAGGGAATTCTTGACCCTTATGCGATCAGTCCATAAAGCATATTTTAGATGTGTGTGCCAGTCCCTGAGGTTGTCATCTAGGAGGTGTTTGATCACTATTGTCATATTTTTTTTTGTAGACTCTACTATGCCACTACCTTGTGGATAGTAATTTGAAGAGAAATTGAGGATTACCTAGTTTTTGAAGGCCCATTGTGCGAGCTAGGCCAAAGAGAAAGAGTGGGCATTGTCACATACCAGATAGAATGACATCCTAAACCTAGTTATGATGGGCTCGTCCATGAATTTGGTCACGACCTTGGTGGTACAATTGTTCAATACTTGCACCTCCGTCCAACATGTGCAATAGTCAGTAGCTGTCAAGATAAACTTATGTCCTACAGATGAAGGGGGGTTAATCACTCCAACAAAATCCAAGCCCCATTAGGCAAATGGGTGTACGTCATAGACTGGTTGTAAGGGCATTGATGGATTTCTCTCTCGAGTCACGCTAGTTTGGCAAGTATGGTAGGATCTCACATGCTCATTGGTATCTTTAAATATCATAGGCCAAAAATACCCTGCCCTTAGGATTTGGTGAGCTGTGGCCTATAAGGAAACTCAGGTGTGGAAACAGCTTCTTACACTAATCTCTATAGGAAATTATTGTGGAAATTATTTTAAATCCTTACAATTTCAGATTCGTTAACTACTTTACCAATGATATTGCAGCCACATACCATGCATATAGAAAATAGAGAATGAAACAATGATTTATCTTGGGGAAAACCTTTCGGTAAAAAACCCCAGCACTCCAAAACCTGCATAATGTATTATCTTCAATACAACGGTTACAACACACTTGCAATGCAAGTTCTTTCAGGAGACAATCAACACTCTAAGACAAATCTAGTAGCACCAGATCATACCAACAATACACTCTTTTTGTATCGTTTCCTGTAACCCTAAAAAACACTTATATCATGCACTTTCCTTTTTAGGGAAACTTCCAAGGATAGCCATATTAGGGTTTTACCATTCTCCGAGAAAATAGGAACCCTGAAAACTTTTTCACCCCATGGTTAGGAAAAAAGGAGGAAGAGTGTAAAGTACTCAACTTTAACAGTTGCTAGATGTCTTGCATGTCTTCACCTGTCATTGAAATCTCCTAGAAATAGCTGTTACGTATCATAGGAATCTATCATAAACGTTTCAACCATGATCTCCTTACACACAATTCAAGATGCTGACACATCAAGTGGAGTGACACATCAACATGCCAACTAGACATGTACACTCACACTTAATTACATTATTTGCAAGAAAATACATTTTACAAACCAAATAATAAGAATAGGAATTATCCAAGGTTGAGACACCTTATTTCTAACATTCTCCAACTTTTTGAACACCTTGTTAGAGCAATAGGAACATAACAGGAACTAACCTCTATAGGCCAAAAGGCCCATAGAATCCGAACACCATCTAAACTTCACAATGCCCACTAGTTTCGTAATGCATCTGCAACATTCTTCACAATATCTAACTTCTCCAAATTTACCTTTCCATCTTCCACCATATCTCTCACAAAGTGAAACTGCACATCAATGTGCTTCATTCTGGCATGGAAAGTTGGATTCTTTGCAAGGAAAATAGCGCTCTGACTATCACAC
>MU224516.1:119669-139210 GCA_018584345.1 Thuja plicata
CAACATGCCAACTAGACATGTACACTCACACTTAATTACATTATTTGCAAGAAAATACATTTTACAAAACAAATAATAAGAATAGGAATTATCCAAGGTTGAGACACCTTATTCCTAACATGGCCTTCGCCGATCCATGTCCCATTCCGTATTTTTCATGAAAGTCCACTAGTATTTGTTTTTCCTCTGTTATATCCAAACACCTTAGGTAAAAACCCTCGTAATTGCGTTTGTAGAGTTGTCAACTCTTTAGAATGTAAGAGCTGCTTTTGATCTTTAAAGCTCTTCTCTAGGAACTGTTCATTTTTTCAGGGCAGTGATTCTGCAATAGATAATACACTATGTCCTGGTACCACACATCCATGATCACACCTTGGTTGGTGTATGTTTGGCAGACCAGACCTTCTTCAAACTCAAAGATCAACTTTGTCAGGCCCTAGCCCCTTACCAACTTCATCGGCTGGATCTCTAGGTCAAACTCTTGGAGAATCGCCATTCATTTTCCTCTCCATTCTCCCAGCTCATTCTACATCAGGAGGGATTTAACTACCACGTCTGGAACTATCCCAATGACTTTAATCCTTAAAATATAATGTCTGAATTTCTTCACTATTTTGATGAGAGAAAATGACTGCTTATCCAGGTTTGGGTATCTAAGCTCAGCATCTTTGAAAGGGCAACTCTTAAAGGCAATGGGCCTTTCATCTTCACTATTCTTCTTCTACGTGAGGATGCATGTGCATGAGTTTTCTGACATGAAGGAGTAGACCTTGAAAGGGATGGTGTAGTTAGGACTGGATAGGACTAGTACCATGGCAATGACACTCTTAATCTCTTCGAAAGACTTCTTGGATAGGAGATCCCATTCAATCTTAGCATCTTTCTTGAGCATGTCATTCAATGGTTTCACTATTTCTATGAAGCCATTGATGAATTTCCTGATGAAGTTGATCTTTCTGAAGAAAGATTTTAGTTCCTTGCGGATATGAGGTGGTGTCAATTTTAGGATTTCCTCCACCCTTTCAGGGTCAATGGATATCCCCTTTTTGGAAATGATATGCCCCAAGAGCTTTTCTTCAGTTACCCCGAACACGCATTTCTTGGGGTTGAGGGAGATCCCAAATTCTTTGCACCTCTAGAGGCATTTTTTGAGGTCACTTATGTGGTCAGCTCTTAGTTTTGAGTAGACTATGAGATCACCCATGTAGATGATGATGCACCTTCCAACCAATCCTTTGAATGCTATGTCCATTGCTCTCTGGAAGGTGGCTCTAGCATTAATCAGCCTGAAAGGCATCCGTCAATAGGTGAAAGTTCCCCATTTAGTGGTGAATGTCATTTTCAGCCTGTCCTCTTCCTATACCATCACCTGATTGTACCCAGAGTAGCCATCCAGGAGTCACATCATTTGAGATCCATTAACCCTCTGCAACACTTTTTCTAGAGATGGTAGCGGATAATTATCCTTTTGAGAAGACTTGTTGAGGTTTCGGAAGTCTACGCATAGCCTGATTTCTCCAGTCTTCTTCCTTATAGGTACTAGGTTTGCAACCCATGTAGAATGTCAAATCGGGAAGATGATCCTAGCGTCGAGCAGCTTTTGGACTTCCTTCTAGATTAAGGGCTCCATAGTGGGATTCACGGGTCTTTGTCATTGTTTGAAAGGCTTAGAATCTGGCTTCAAAGGGATGTTGTGCACTATGACTGAGGTGTCGTATGTCTTTAATTCTTCATAACTCCATGCTATGACATCTCAATATTTAGTGAGAAGCTAGACCATTTTCTCCTTCTCTTCCTTGGTTCCCACTTTTCTGATGTGGACTTCTATTGGTTCTTCTTTAGTGCCCAGGTTGTAGGTGTCACATTCTTTACCATCAGGTGTTATGTCAGGGCAACTTCGTATAGTAGTCTTATCACTATCAAAAATCCTCTCTAGTTCTACCATTACCTTGGGTATGGCACTGGTTTTTAGGTTTATGATGCTGTAATCATCAGGCTCTTTAGGTTCAAATTTTTCCTCCTCATTCTTCTCCTCGTCGATGATCTACTTTTTGAACACGCCAGCACACATGATAAACTCTAAGATATGTTGATCATCTTGGAAGACTTGAAAGTTAGCGATATTGTTCGGAATGGCCGGGGCTATGACAAGTTCAACCGATAATTTGTTTAGTTTGGATTTCTCCATTGGATGTAATGAGTTGGCTGAAATAGCCAACGTGTCAGCAACAACATTCTTTCTTCTTGGGATGGTTTTGATGTTGAAAGAGTCAAAGTCGTTGATCAGATCCCATGCCCTATTTCGGTAGGCTGAGAGCCTCTTATCATTTCAAGTATACTGGCTACAGATTTACTTGAAAACCAATTGGGAATCTCCTTCCATCATCAAGATTTTGATTCCTTTCTCATGAGCTAGGAGGAGTCCACAAACAAGCGCTTTGTATTCTACAACATTATTAGTACAAAGAAACTGTAATCTATAAGTAGCATAGAAAGACTTACCCCTTGGATTTATCAATTTGATTCCCACACCTACTCCTTCTTTACATTTGGAACCATCAAAGTGTAGTTTCCATATCTGACATGGTTTAGTAGGGCTGGGTCTGGTTGAGCTTTTCATAGAAAAACCCTTAGTCCTTGGTTTTTGGCCCCTCTCTCCATCATTGTGAGAAGAAGTTAACTCTCTTGTATGATGAGTATGCCTAGATTTTGGGAGTTTTTCATCTTCATCACCTTTGTCTTCCAGTATTCCCTTGTAAGGGGGACACGCTCCATCATCTGAGGTACTCCAGCCACTAAGCATATTCGGGGTACACCTTCTATCTTCAAAATCTGACCCACTATCTTGATCTTGAGGTGAACTATTTTCAAGGACTAGGCTATCCATATCTGGTGTGGCATTGTTCCTGCCTTCTACCCCAAGTTCATCTTCTTCTATCTTCAGTGCTTCTAGTGGCTTATTTGGTCGGGCAATTTGAGCCAACACTTGTGACAATGCTTCTTGAGAACAGGGGCATGTAAACTCAGAATGACTAGCCTAATGTAATCAGCAATATCCGGGTAGCAATAAGATGTTGGGATCTACGTCTTGGCCCAGATGCCACAGGCTAGCTGTTGTGCTATTGATGAAACTTTGGAAGATGTCATCACCAATCTTCATCTCTAGGAGACCTTGGATGGGACTATGGTCTGATTCTTCACCTTCTCAGATTTGAAACATGAAAATGTCATCTAATCGATAAGTGCCCAAATCGGTTTGAGTGAATAAGACTTCATTTGTGGCATTGTATTCGGTGATCATCCTCTTTAGCTTCAGCTCTGCATCTATCTTGATATGGTTGTTCAAACCTCTCCAAGGTAGCTAGAGTTGGGTGAAATCCATAGAGAGCCATCCTCTTAAGCATTTAGTCCATTCTCAGCTTAGCAACATCCCATAAGTCTCAGGGATGTCCATTATGTGTATATAAATGCGTTCTTGTATCTGGGCATCTACGACTAGTTGAATGTGTATGTCTTTGAGGACACCAATTACTCTAACCTCGGTTTTGTCTAATTGTATGACCACTCGATTCATTACTTGGGGCACCATCCCCAACTTTTGGCAAATTGATAGGAGCATAACGTTGCATGAGGCTCCTCATTCAATTAGGCAATTATGTAGGTTCTTTCTGAACATTCACAGGCTGAGTAAGAACGGCGGGACCTTCATCCTATCCGTGAATACTGCTGGGAACACCTTAGATGTGTTAACATTAGATGTGGGTGCCTTGGTGGTGTTGGCCAATGGGCCTGGTTTTGAATGATCCAAGGATCTTAAAAGGGCTTCCTTTTGATATGGGTAGCCCTGCAACAGTTCAAACTTAGAGATGTTTGCCTTAGTTTTCTTGAGTTCATCTACTACATTGTACTTGTCACTTGACCAGGTCGTTCCTTGATAACTGGCATATGTAATTGTTGTAGGAGGTATGGGAGCATTTGGGCCCTTTGGAGGTATGGGATTTTTACTAGTCTGAGGATCTGGTGGAGTCAGTTTCTTTCTTGGAGGTATGCCATCGGTGAGGGGTTCCTTTCTACTCTGGAGGTTATATGAGTTTTGTTGATCATTTTGGAAGGTGTGCACCTCAGAATATTTAGGCTCACTTTCTCTCTAAAAGGGGAACACAAATTAATTTTCTCTCGTATAGGCTTCTGGGCCTCCCTCCTTTCCAGACTCATAGGAATCAAACACCATAGCATTGAATTGCACCGGGGGCCCCTCTGGATTCTGGGTGTAGTGGTCTTGGGAGTTTTTCACATACCCATTATTATCTTGATGCTTAATTGGAGCCCTGAAAAAATTGGCCTCTGAAGCCTCATAAGTATTGGCATTGTCTGCTGGGATGCTGTCATTATTTGGTCTAGTGTTCCATGGTTGATTTGGCCTTTGCTACCCAAATGGTTTCTCCTGCGGGATGCTATTGTTGTAGGCATTAAAACCTCTGTTCAGATTCTGAGGGTATGTATTTGGACCAGCAGACACTCATTGGTATCCACCTTGATTTTGGGGTGGGTTTAGCTTCATTCTGGTAACTTTGCTAGTGAGCTGAGATAAATTCTTCTTTACCGCATCTAACTCAGAAGCCATGAGAGAATTAGGCTCATTTTGGGGTACAACCCTCTATTCTACGAATGTCATCTTATGATTTTTGTAGCCTGGATAAGTCATAGATAGAGGCATGGTTGTGCATGGTTGTGTCAGTATGGGAGTTAGCATAGGTAGGTGACTGGCCAAGGCTTGATTGTTTGTTGCAAATGGGTGTGGGATAGCAAGGTTACTCATGATGGGCATAGCCGCATAGCTTCCTTCTTGTGGGTCCATTTGCTAAGTGAAAGTGATGGCTTCATTGTACACCTTTTCAATTGTGTTTCTATCCGCTAGGGAAGCCTTCTTAGAAAGATTGAGGTAAATGGATCTAAAGCCTTTAAGTAAACTTGTATGACAGCCTCATCTAGTATAGTGTAAGGAGCTTCCAACTTTTTATGCATTTTGTGAAAATGATGATTAAATATAGCAATGGGCTCCTTGGGATCTTTCCTCGTGGTTATGAACTAGTGATGTGTCACTGTAGGATTGACATACAATTTGAATTGATTGAGGAAGTTGGTTTCGAAGTCATTCCATACTGAGATGGACCCTTGTGGAAAATTCAGGTACCAGTTGTATGAAAATTCTCCCAAAGTGTATAAGAATAGACGACAGATGATGCCTTGGTGGGAAATCTCTTTACGGTTTCAAATTTCCTTGAAGGCACAGATGTGTTCTTCCGCTGTCCTAGATTTGCCATATATGAATCATGTACAAAACTTCTCTAGATTTTTGGGTAACTCATGGAGCTTCCCAACAAAGTTTAAAGGTGAGCTTGTTGCATTAGAGAAAAAGGCCATTGGACGAGGTTGCTGCAAATGTTGATTTAGCAAGTTCTAATTTTGGTTGATGGCTGCGGTAGTAGTTGGGGTAGTGATGTGTGATTGTTGTCTAAGAGAATCCCGAGGTATGGCAAGGTGATGAGAAGATTCACCTTTTTCTTTCCCCTTGTCGCTGTGAGCCCTTTGGTGGTGAGTGAGTTCGAGGAACTCACCTCTTTTTGGAGATTATCTAAGCACACGCTTGAATCTCTCTGGAGAGAAAGATCCAATATTATCCAGCTTTTGGGTCTTGAGGTCCTCCTAGTGCCACTTTTGTTGAGCGTTGTTTTAACACAAGCCAACTTGCTACGATCTCGAGATTCAATTTCCTCTCTTGAAAGAATAACTGAGTTATTCCCAAGGTTCTCCGAGGTCAGGTCACAACCTGCTTGGTTACTCAGTTGAAGATAAATGTAATTGTTCACGAGGAGGCCTTTGCTGGTATGTTCAAGATAGCAAACTGCAAAATATTATTAGTTCTCTTTTTTTTTTGGTATTTTCCATTTTAAAAAGTATGGGTATGGTAAATAATATGCAACTTTGGTATTTTTAAGATAGCAATTTTTAGAATTTCGATACAGAATTTAAAGAGGTAAGGGTAACAAGAAATGCAGTGAGTTGTAAAGAAAATTGAAATCCTAAGGACATAAACTGATGTAGAAACTCCCTTGTGAATTGAATGCTGGAGGGATTCAGAACAACCCACGAAGCATGAATCAGACACAATCACAATTCACTACTCCACAGATGCAAGCATTTGAAGAAAATATATGTTTTACTCGTATGAGATATTCAAAATCTATCAAATCATGAAGCCACCAGGACATGCACACCAACAAGATGGATTTATCATTAAGCCCAAAGATAGCATCCTCCGCACATTCATCACAGCAAGGTAGATAAACAACAACAAACTCCAACTAAAGGTAGCACGAATTCAGAACACAACAATACAAAGAGCTCTCTGAAAATAAGGAATAATGCAAGCATACATTCAATAAATTTGCATAGATAGTAGTAATTCATACACCATGAATGAAGCACCCAATGTAGATCTTTATTGTATTAATAAGTTGACCCTTTACATTTCTTTTTGATTACAATATATAGAGTTTTGATCTACAACTCTGATTTTCAGAGTTAGGGTATCAGAGAGTCTAAACTAAAGAAAAAGCTAAAACTAGAACTTTTCTGAAGGGAAACTACTATTAACTGATATTATGTAACTTGCATGGATTTTTAAATCCATTTACAATCCATTTGCTCATGCAAAGAGGGAAAAATCTGCCAAAGAAGAGAGAGACAAAGAAGGTGAGTTCCTTCTGTAAACTGGGAGTCTTCTTCTTGATCCTGGTGGTCCTTCTTGGATTCTTCATCTGGAACTATGTCTGGCGGTGGGAACTGATAGGAAACCTTTAGTCTTCCCAAAATGAAGTCAAGTTTCCCATTAATCAGATCTGGGGTCTAACTAGTGTTTGAAAAAGTGACCTCGCTGGAAACCCCTAGTTTTTTAGACCTCAACCTCTACCCTAAAAATTTAATGCCTTTAAAATTTCCCAGGTGCTTATCAAAATCTTCAAACTCGGAGGTCCCAAAATTTAAGACTTGTCATGGGCTGAAAGGCCGACAAAACTTGAAGAGGCTGAAAGGTTGAAATCTTCAAAGGCCAAAAGGCCGAAAAACATTCCTGGCTTTCGAGGCTGAAAGGATGAAATTTCAGAGGCTGAAAGGCCGAAAAACTCTACCTTAGCAGAAATTTAGCCAAGTGTGGAAGTCTTGCCCTGCCCACCTGGTAATTGGACCTTGGAGGTTTATCTAGGAAAGACCTCTGGGTGAGATACTTGGAGCCTCTGCACTATCTCCTGAAATTCTTTGAAATTGATCTCTTTCCTTTTTATGTTGGTGACGCTTCGTTCTTGCTTCTTTCTGAAGATAGTCAATTCAGAAGCGAAGAACGCGATCTCTTCTTCATGTTGTGACATTCATTGCATTTCCTCTTTCAGGTAGAATTGTTGTTGCAGGGCTTGCTTGGTATTGAATCTGGTGAGAACATCTTTGATTTTTTGGACCACCTCTTTGGAAGGATGTAGAGCTTGTTTGTTTTCATTCAGATAGATGTTGAGGCTGACCTCTGTGAAGAAAGTATCTATATCTTCGATCCATTTTATTACCTCCACTCACTTTTCATCTATAAGGGCCTGATATTTCTTGTAGACCTTAATTATTTTGGTCATTTGTTCAGTCCATGCCTTGAATTTGTCCAAATCTTCACCTTCATAGACTTTTACCAAAATTTGGAAGCGTTGCTTTTGAATTATCTCCAAATCCTGGAGGGCTGCTTGCCACTTAATCACCTCTGAGTCTATTCCCCCATCATCTTCCACCAATTCAATGAGTGAATTAACTTTAACTAATATGGTCTAGTACAGCCTAAATACTAATGGAATCACCTTCTCTCTAAATTGTGCAAAGTCATTTATCCAATCGGCGCTTGCCTGGATGAAAGAGGTTGTCAAACCTATGGGCAAATCTGGTGTAGCCCTTTTATCAAGCATGGCTTGTAATGAAGCCTCTGAATAATTTGGGTCAATAGGACCCACTAGATTTTGAATGTATCGCATTAGAGCTTCATTTTGATTTGTTATGGATTTCATGGTCTCTTCAACCTTGTTCATGAACCCTAGAGCATGCTTCAGCCCTAAAGCTTCTAGTGTCTTGCTACCTTCTCTAGTAGGTTCACCCAAATATACCTCCCTAAATGTATAGCCCTCTAATGAGCCTATTTTTTGAGAATTTCTCAGGGGAGGGATAGCTATATATGCTTTCCAATGACCCCCAGTGTCCTGAGTCACATATGACATGGTCTTTGCAGGTACACTGATTTCTTCCTAGTGGAAGGCTTGCTTCATAGCGGTCATATTTGCATCCTCCCCATCCAGTTCATTGGTATAAGTTCTCTTCCTGGGTTGTATCTCCTTGGTAAACCAAGTAAGTTTTCCAGATGTAGTTACAGGTTCATATGGTGCAACCTAGAGGATTAAAGTCAGGCATTGTACTTCTGGCGTTATTTCTTTCTCTGATTCCTTTTCTTTCCCTCTTTCTTGTTCACTCCCTCCTTCCTTCATTCTTCCCCCTTCAGTATCCACATCCATTTCCCCTTCTTCCCTCTCCCCCTCCACTTCGCCTCATTCAGTCACCACATTTCCCCCTTCCTTGTCCGGGGCATCTATGATGAAGGTGTCGATTGGTATATTTTACCTAAGACCGGTCATGGCCTCTAGAGTGGTCTACAAAGGTGATGTGTCTTTAGTACTCACTGCTCCTTTGGTTTCCTAGGTGGCACATGTTGAAGGGATTGATGTTGGTGGGGTAGGTGTTGATATGGCTAGAGTGGGTGATGGGAGAATGGTAGTAGAGTAGGGCAGATTTGGCATAGGAGTAGGTGTTGGGGTTGGAATTAATGGTGGTGGAGTAGGAATTAGAGGTGGTAGATAAGATGGTGGAGAAGGGACATGAGATGGTGGAGTGGAAAATGGTACTTTTCCTGCTGTAAGATTTGTAGTAGTGATTTGGTCTATCCCACTATCCTAAACCTCAGGCTCTTGAGTGGAACTAGGGACTTTCACCGAAGTGTTGGTGAATTGGACCGGTGGTTGAGTGAGGATCACCTAGGGCTGAATAAGTGATGGAGCTCTAGTGTCTATATCTTGGCCATGATTAGAAAAGCCTTCAAGTCCCTCAAAATTAGAAAGCATAAACTCATTTGATCCTAAGGCATCCAAAGGATTATCCTATTCTTTGGGATTTTCTTTATGTTTTTTAGTAGTTTCCTTTTCTCTCCTTTTCTGCAATCTCATTCTTCAGACTAGGGGATCATCTTCTTCTGCTTCCTCATACCCTACTTATAATATTTCCAACCTTGGAGATTTAGAACTCTTCTTCCTCTTATATGTTTTCTTCTCAGCAGTGGGGGGCGATTGGACAGAGGTAGATGGGCCTTCACTTGATTGGGGTTGTGACGACCCTGCTGGTGGGTCAATCTGGCTCATCATTCTAGTTTTATTGGGCCTAGGATTGGAGCCATATTCAACTTGTCGTTCATGACCATACACAGTTCTTGACTTCTGAGGGAGAGCCTTCTTATACTTAGGAGCTGTTGACTTCTCCCCTTGTTGTTTTTCTACTTTCCTAGAGGGCTCCATCAATGTTTTTACGGGGATCAGACTCATTATGTGTGGCTTCTTGATCCAAGTTATGGTGGTCTTTATCACATACCCCGTCTGAAAGCCTATGTCATCATTTTCATCATTGTCCACCTCTGCATTCATGATCGGTTGGTCATATACCTTATCTTTTGTGTAAATGTCCTCTAGGACCTCATCTGAATCACACTCCCAAACCTTTGGGGAAATAGGAACTTTTAACACCTCTTTTTCCAGAGTGAGGTTCATTCTAAAATAATCCCAGATCCTAACCTCATGGTCATCTATTCATTTTATCCAGTGATCTTCCAAATGTGGCTCATGTATGTATAATTTGCCAATAATGTGGCTGTAAGTACCTATGGGATCAAAGCAGGCTTGCACTATCTTGTAAAACTATAAGGGACAGTCATCCCATTCAAAATCTAGGGATTTGCAAACCTTCATGTCTTACAGTGTATATGGTCCCAAAGAGATGGGAAAATCCCAACAGTGCTTCTTCTTATGCTTTATGTGATCTTATGCATTTGCGAGCTGCATGGCCATCTCCAATATGATTACTCAGTCAGATGGGTACCTAGGTAGCTTCTTTGGTTACCAGGTTGACTTGGATATCCTGATGTATGTGAATGTCTTGAACTGGATGAAATAGGCCCCAATGGCCCTTATCTTAGCAGCAACTTCTTCTAACATCCTTTTAGCAAAGTCACCTTCAATAGATCAGATGACTGCGAATATGAACACATCGTTGACTATCCTGTAATCCGAGGAGTCCTCTGGCATGTTTGCTCCTTTTACCAGCTATGGGTATACTAGGTGGGGCCATGCATTTGGATCATTTAGACTCCCCCTCTTGGTGAGGTCAGGATAAGCTTCCCATGTAGCTAGTAGATATACCACGTAAGTGCTCATATAAAACTTGGGATTATGTTTTTCGACTGTCAATTTCTCATCTAAATTGTCACTAATGATAGTTTCCTAGTTGAATCTTGCCTTCCATTCTCAGATCCTTTCTATCAATAGGATCATCCAGTGCTCAAGTTGAGTGGATTGTGGTAACCCATACACCTGGCTTATCATCATTATAGCTTCCTGGATGTCATCCCTCATATAGCCTCTTTAGAGGTCTATCTTGTCCAATTTGTTCTTAGGAAGTAGATGCTTGAGGTATTCTTTATTGATCATCTCGTGTATTCCTTGCTCCCTATTTCCAAACCACTTGGTCCCTTTTTCAATATAGAAGTCATAGAACTTGTCAATGCCTTTGTGAAGGTGAAAGACGTCCTCAATGACATCCGGCCTAATGTCCAGTACCACCTGATCCTCTGAGTTTACTACAAGCCTCTTATCTGCATCATAGTGATGAGCTAGGGTGACGATCAACTCTAAAGATGAAACAACCACTGGGTGTATGGCTACATTCACTAGCCCATATAGGACTAATGTGGTGCAATCATCAGATCTATTTGCTGGCTAAGAGCACTGAGTAAAGAATTCATTCCAATCTACATTTCTGATATTGGTATTTGTTATCTCACTGTGCTTGTTTCCCATCTTTGAATGAGGGGGATTACCCTTGTATTGATACTTCATTGGGGAGGTTGTCTTGGGTTTAGTCATTCCTGCAAGAAAAGACAAATATCAGTAGCTTATTAAACAGGAAAAAATAATTTAAACTAGGAAAGCAAGCAAAGAGAGCTGAAAAAATAGCTGTGTAATTTTTTGCACTTTCGGACCTTTCGGGGTTTCGGTCACCGAAAACTAGTTCGGAGGCCAAAAATTATGAAAGTGTGAAAAGATCTACTAGAAGGACAAAGTCCATTAGGCCTTTCGGGGTCTGAAACTGAGAGGTTCTTTATTGGGAATGCCAAACGTCCAAAAATGTTGATGAACCCCGAAAGCCCGAATGAAGGTCTTACTTTCAGCCTTTTCAGACCTTTCGGTCTTTCAGACCTTTCAGATGTCTGAAAGGCCAAAATGTCCAAAATGACACTTAGCAAGAGTTTTAAGATCTATTTTTGGCCTTTTAGAGGCCGAAAACCTGAGGCAAGGGCCACGATCGACGAAACACAAAACCCCTAAACCTAAGACCTAACGAAACTAGGAAACCCTAGGTCTGATAGGGAGGGACGTCCTTGTCAAAAAATGAAGGCATAGAGGCCTGAAAAAGAAAATAAATGAAGTGCCCTAGGATAGACAAGCACTTGGAATGAAGACAAAACCCTAGACCTAGACCTGAAAACATGAAACAAAGGAAAGCGAGGAGAACCTACCTCAAACGAATGAGCAAAGGGAGGACAACCAGGTGGCTCAAAAGTTGAAGTGATCGGCTAGGAGAATTAGATGAAATCACGGGTAGGAGAAAAACCATGAAGTGAATAAAAAAATGAAGTCTCCTTCTATTTATAGCCCACGGGCTGACGTCAGCGGCTTCGGGACTTTCGAACCCCGAAAGGTCGAAAATGTCAAAGGAGAACCAAGTCTTGAGCCTTTTGGTGTTGTCAGAGTCTGAAAACACTGAAGGTCAGGTCTTTGGCCTTTCGGCCATTTGACCATTTTGGAGTACCTAAGTCCTCCAAAAGGCCGAAAGGGCCAAAAGGCCAAAAAAGGCTTCTTTCTTCCTCTGTCTTGGTTTCAGCAGTTTTTCTCCGGTGGCTGACTATTTTTCTACGAGGGGTAGACACAAAAAAAGATAAAAAGACAAAAAGAAGGGGGTCCCCATGGTCAGAGGACCAAAAAAATGGGGTGTGTGTTGTGGACCCACAATAGCCTCCTTCCAGTATTTGGCAGCAATATTCTTTTCAATCATTAGGGTTAAGGCCCAATCCATAATGGAACTATTTATTCTTTCTTCTATTCCATTTTTTTGTGGTGTACCATGGGCAGATACCTATCTTTTGATTCCTCACTCATTACAAAATTCATTGAACTCATTAGAAACAAAATCTCCTCCTCTTTCAGATCTTAGGCATTTTAGTTTCTTTCATGTTTCCTTTTCAACTCTTGCAAGATGCAATTTGAATTTTTGAAAAGCTTCTAATTTCTCTCTAAGAAAGATGACAGTCATTATTCTAGAAAGATCATCAACAAATAGAATATAAGACATCTCTCTAGTATATCTTGTTGTTCCAATTGGTCCACAAAGGTCAGTTTGCACCAATTCTAATACTTCATCAGTATTGTAATTCTTGGTTTTGAAACTTGTCTTTCTCATCTTTCAAATTTGACATTGTTTGCATATTTCAAACTCGGGTTTCTTCAAAATAGGAATACCTCTGACTCTCTTGTTCTTTCTTATGTTTACTAGATTATCAAAATTTACATGACACAACCTTTTATGCCATAACCATCTTTCTTTTACTTGTGCAATAAAGCATGAACTTTCAGTGAGATCAAGATAGAATAAATTAACTTTTGTTTGTCTGCCAGTTTCGACTAGGTTCCCTTTACCATCCAGGAGCTTGGCCTTACCATTCATGAATTCTACCTTGAAGTCAATGTTGTTCATCTGTACTACACTAAGTAGATTTCTTCTCAATCCTTCAACCCAATAAGAATTATCACATTTGATTCCTTATGTCAGAGTAATGCAACCTTTTCCTCTCACATGGCAAGGTTCATCATTCCCAAAACTGACACTCCCACCACTATAGTGTTCAAGATGTTCAAATTTTTTCTTATCACCAGTCATGTGATGAGAAAAACCACTATCAATTATCCATGCATAATTTTTATTGATGTGTGAGAAAAGTTTTGTCTTTTCATCTTCTTCATCTAACTCATCCTTAATAGAAATATAAACCATTTCATCTTCTTCTTCATCACTGTCAAAATATTTAGCAATATAACAAGATTTCTTACCTTTACCCTTTTAGATTTTGTAGTTCTTGAAATCTTTCTTGTTTTTGAATTTGTTGAACTTTTTCTCAGCTTTCTCTTCTTTGTTCAGACACTTTGTAGCAATGTGACCAACCTCATTGCATGAAAAACAAATCAATGGTATTTTTCCTTTGCATTTTCCTTTTGGGGATCTTCTTGGAAGTAATGCTTCAATGATGTCAAGATCTTCATCATTAGATTCATCATCACTGTCCCTTTCAATTTGCTTCCCTTTTGAGTATCTATCCTTCTTACCAAGGTTTAATTTAGCTTTGAATGCAGAGTCAAGATTGCTCAATCTAGGAGAGTAATTGTCAAAGTTGTCCAGCTCAAACGTTGTAAGCTTTCCCACTAATATATCTAGAGTTATATCCTTATTGCACCTAATATCTTGAATAGATGAAACTCTAATAGCATAGATAGGAAATAAATTTATTAGTACCTTGTTGACCACTGTTGTATCTTCAATTATTCTTCCTGCACCTCTGATGGCACTCACAATCTTCTTGATTCTTTCACTGTATCTTTTAGTGTCTTCTCCTTCTTTCATTTTCATCTGGTCAAATTGTCCTCTTAGACTTTTTTCTTTGGCTCTCTTTACATTCACATCTCTTCCATTAATGTCTTGTAATTTCTTCCACATATCATAGGTTGTAGGGTAATCCCTGAATTCATTAAATTCTGAGTAGCTGAGTGAAGAAGCTATATCAATCATCATTATATTATGAAGCTTCTGTTCCATCATCTTTTCCATAGTCATAGTCCTTGTTGGTTCCAGATATTTGCTTTCCAAAAATTTCAAACCAGCATCTTTGATAGTAGATAGATGTAGATTCACCAGTTCTTTCCATGCTAGGAATTTATCTTTGTTTAGCTTTGGGATCTCCCTTCTGTAAGACATCTTTGATCTTTAGCTTAGGTCTTGAAACCTTTCTCTGAAATAACTTGAAGCTTTGATACCAATTTTTGGAAATGAGATAAGTAACTAAGAGGGGAGGGGTGAATCATTTACTCCAAAATGAATCGTTTGTCCCTTAGATGTCTTAAATATTTTAACACTGTTACTTGGTCAATTAAGATATTCTTCTGTAACTCGGGTGTCAAATAAATATTTACAATATTCAATGCATTCTATAATTTAGTGATTAAGTGCAGAAACATAAAGCATGAAATAAATAACATATACATAGGTGACACCAAGATTTAACGTGAAAACCCAATATGGGAAAAACCACTAATGTAACTAATTACTATTTTTCACTCTTCTAAAGTGAGCCCTGTTAGGAGCCAACCCTGTTAGGTTACAATAAAACACTATTAGGTGTGACCCTATTAAAGGATTTAATCACCCTATGAGGAGTGGAATTGTTAGAGGTCTTCAACACTTCAACATAGAAATGCTTCCTTATGAGAGGATTTACAAAAAGACTATTAATTCTACTCTTTTAAGAGATTCGAGATCACTGCTACAATTGTAAGAGAGTAACAATGAACTGACCCATATGTGTAAGAAACTATCTTTGTGATTCAAATCTCTATTCTGATTATGACTTTATCCTTGTTGATAATATATTCTATTGCATCTCTGAGTGATCAATCAAAATCCTATCTAATTTTGCCTTCACTCTTCATGTCACAAAATTCCGCACTTCTTCTTATCTTCAACTTTTTACACACTCACACTCTTACACACATTAAATCCAAAATTAACCTTTCATATATATCATGAGCCCCGTCAATTTGGCTTGCATATACTTCTAAATAATAAATCACAATTCAGTCGGCCTCATATAATCAATTAATTACAAAATATAAATCAATGTTAGTCGGCTGGAACTGAATGCCCGAGCATGACTGAAATGCCCGAGTGACTCGGTCAGCACTACACTTCTTCAATACCCAAATGAACTTGGTCAACACTAAAACAACTCATTATATTCACCAACTGTGCTTGGTCTAAATGTAGACATTTGTGTAACATCACTACATAAGTTTATATACATGTGTCACATCAATGACAATAGACAATTGAATAATTGTCTTCAACATATAGCATAACCAGCTTCATCTTCCTCCTTCATGTCTTTTAAGAATTCTTTTCCACTCATTAAGAGTGTGTTGGTTTCCTTCCTTTCCACTGTATCCTCGTCTCTCAAGGACTGAATCTTATAAGTGACTCTATTCTTCTTGAATGCTCATACTTGTTTTCCTTGTCATGGTGGACTACTTCCCTATCATACTGCCATGGTCTTCCAAGAAACATATAGAAATCATCCATTGGTAGCACATCACAAATTATCTTCTCCGAATACTTCCCTATTGTGAATTCAACCCATACTTATTCATTTACCAGTATGTTTTTCCCATTTTTCAACCAAGTTACTTTATAGGGGTTAGCATGGGGTACCTTGTTCAATTTCAACATCAGCATTTCCTCCTCTGAGATCACATCATCTATTGACCCTGAATATATTATGACTCTACACACTTTGTCATGAATATTGAATTTCACCCTAAAGAGTTTTCTCCTTTGTTTGTCTTCTTATTTGTTAGGTTCTTTGATCAAGATCCTCCTAAGCATTAGGTTATCTCCTTTCTCTGAATCAAGACTTATCTCAGAGTGTTTAATACTCTCTTCTTCTTGCACATAAAAAATTTTCTTGTCTCCTTGTGAATATGATGGCTTATCCAGACACCTATATGCAAGGAGACCCAATTGTCCACAGTTATTACATTTCATTGAAGAAAAATGTGAGCTTCTTCCAAAACCACCATATCTACCTCTTCCACCACTGTGATAACTTCTTCCTCTGCCATAGTTACCTCTATTGCTTGGCTCATTTTATTTTTCAATGACCTTGGAGTCTCGTTGACCTCTAGTTTCATTGCTTCTTCCACTAGAACCTACTTTATGTCCTCCTCTAGAGTGTCTGCATCTTCCTCTACCCCTAGGGCTTGAATCTTGCTTCTTTCTAATTTTTTCTTCAACCTTAATGGCCATTTAAAAATAGCCATGGATAAAAGTTAAGGTAAAGAGGCATAGTTCTTCTTGAATGTTCCACCTAAGTCCATTGATATAAATATCTACTTTGATGCTTTCTATCTCTTGCACTCTGGACCTAAGGCATAATTTATGAAATTGTTTTGTGTAAAAAGCCACATCTAAGTCTTTTTGTCTAAGATTATGTCTATTTTTATGCAGTTGGATGTCAGAATCATTTGGTAGGAAATTTACCTTTACCTCAGCCACCGTAGCCTTCCAATTGACTATTGGCTTCTTCCCTTATCTCTCCCTTTCTTCTTGCAACAACTTCCACCAAGTTAGCACTTTTCCTCTCAATCTTGATTTAGCTATCTTCACCTTTTGTGCCTCTGTCATCCCATCACATTCAAAGTGATTCTCCATGCCTCCAACCCATTCCATCACAAATTTTGGATCCATTCAACTAGAGAGTACAAGAATTACTTCTAATGATTTTCCACTTAGTGCTTTAAGGGCTTTAAGGACTTGGGTAGTGGAGTGTCTGGTTCTGGTTCTAGATTCTCTTCAATCTTAGTCTTTCCTTTATCTTTATCCTCTTCTAACTGTTCTTTCACTTTGCCCTCAGTATCTGCAACTTCTGACAATTTGTGTTTCATCTACTCCATATCATCTTCTAGGATTCTATTCTTCTCTTTTTGTTATGAAAAATCTCTTTCCAGCTCTACATTTTTCATGATTGTGCTCTCATCAATTGATTCACTCACCTCTAGCATGCACACTCACTTCCCAAGCCTTTTAATGGCTCTGATACCACTTTGATGGGGAGATCTAACTCACAAGAGATTTCTTTCTCTTCACAATGCCTTTCCTATGACCTTACTAGGGTAATTATCTCTACCGTAACAAGAGGACACTCCTATGGTTCCTCTACTCCAAGTAGACCTCTCCACCAACTTTAAACTCTCTTCAATCCTACAGAACTCAATTGTGCATCCATAGGATTAATTCAAGGAAAATATGCTCCAAAACATTTTTGACAATAGAAATAGGTGTTCACACTATTTCCCCTTTACTTCCATCAATATTGATCCACTCTGATAGGTTCTTTCAAAGTTTTCCCATCGAGTTCATGCTTTCCTAGTTTTAGGCCTTGTAGCCTTTTTATCCCAATTAGGCCTCCTAAAACCACAAAACTTGGAATGCCTTCCAATTCACCTTAACAACCCACCAAAATTACTATGGATTATTTCTTAGGACCTCTTTGTCTTGAATAATTTCTACGTCTTAGGTCCCCAAAGTGTCCCTACATAGGCCTTTCAGCAAACCCCTATTTTTAAGGGTTTCTAGGGCATTTAGACTAGTCTATCTTCTTTTTTCCTCCAATGTAATTTTTTGGACTCCTATGCACTCCTCCTTGCATACACATGGACATGACACATGCCCCTACACCTCTCCACTTGATATTTTCACAAACCAATCCATTAAACAAGGCTTCTTGCCTCTGCAACTATGCAAACTCCTAACCGGATACCTTTGTGCTCGCTAGGGCCTTCTTGAATAAATAGCTCCCCTACATAAAATGAACCCTAAAGCCATATTTACACTCTGTACAGAGTGCCCTTCTTTATTCCAAGTGGCCATTGAGATTCTACCATGTAGGAACTCAAGAAGGAGCCATATTTACATTGTTAGCACTCTTCGGGACAATGAACCAGAAGATACTAAAGAATTTAGAAAATGACAAAGAAATTCACAAAATTCTCAAATAAACTCCACAAATCTTAATTACATAACAATAAATAACACTTCAAATAATTATAGTAGTCCATTCAATCAATTAGGGTTGGATGATGGATAAAACTAGTCTCTGTATCACCAAAACAATCCTTCCACTAAGTTAGTCCATACAATCTGACAACCTACCCTTCAATTAGGGTTTGGGTAATCTTATATAGTCCATCCCCTTGTTTCTAGACCCTAAGGTTAGGATTTGGACCCGTTTAATGCCAAATGCAACATTCTAGGAAATGTTGTCATGACAACTTTGCAAAGTTGTCATGAGCAACTTTTGCAGCTTTTGCATTTTTTCCTTACAACTAGTCTAACTTTCTCAACTCGAACCAAAATACCTATATTAGATCCAAAACCACTCAAAAACAAAAAAAAAAAAACATCTGTTCCTCTATTTTGGAGTTTTGGTCATTGTTTGACCAACTTTGACTTTCCTAGTCACGTAGTGCAAACAAACTACTTAGGACCTTCTTGGACTAAACCAAAGACAAAACTTAACAAATCCTATTTATTCACTGGTGGTTGGATAGAACCAGATACAAGCAAAAATTATATAGGATCAACCTATGACCCTAAGGTGCTCCTATACCAAAGGGACTTCAATATTACTGGACCCAGGTTTTATGATATACCTTCAATAAATGGCAGGCCTAATCCCTCCACTCTGATCATGGTTGTATACTTATTTAACACCTTCATGGATACAGGATCAATAATAAAGAGAAACCTAGACTTTTTAATGTTCTTTATGCATATCACGACCTCGACTGTGGAGAACTGGTTTTATTGTAATTGGCATTATGATGATGTTGGGGAAACATTTATTGAATGCTTCAGTGAATCTAAGTCAGAAGATCTGATAGAAGTATGGTTGGAGGAAGGTCTTAATAGAAACAAGAAGAAAAAAATACTAGAATCTGAGAAGGCTCTTGATAATCTATATAGGATAAGGAAGAACACATAAGAAGACTTAGATCAATATGGTTTCATGTTCTTAACAAATTACTACTTTCTCAAGAAGTCTTCCATATAAAGTAGAGTTATTAAGGATACTTCACTCCTTGTTTCTTTTTTGGATGAATACAATGAAACGAATTATTCATTATTCTCTATACAAATTAATTAAATTCAAATCTGCGGGTATTCTATTTTAGAAATTCTTTGCTAATCACTACTCAAGTATATATATATATACATATACATATATATATATATATATATATATATATATATATACACAT
>MU224516.1:144119-154189 GCA_018584345.1 Thuja plicata
GTTAAGGGATTTCCGTCAGATCAGTTAAGATCTTCACCCTGTTAGGAGTGGCCTTTCTATAGGACTTTAAACACTCTTTTGGAATGTCACCTACATCTAGGATTTGCATATAGGACTTTTAAATATACTTGGTTCAGAGATTTTCTCTGTTACAAATGCTAATAAGAAACATAAACACTTTGATCTATAAATATAGAAACTACTTTTTTCTTGTGTCAGATCCTTTATGCTCACATCATTAATGGCATCACATACCTCATTTGTTTTAGTTTCAAACTATAAACTCTACTATTTCTTCTTCTCTATTATGCTCGATAACTCTATTGATCACCTTCTTCTTAATTCAATTCACTAGCATCATAATCTTTGTCAATTTCTCATCATTTATAAATAGATACTTTTTCCTCTTAATCTCCTTTCTTTGGTTTTCCATCATTTGCGCTCAGTCATTTGATCATCTTCTTCATAAATATCAACTAGGTAAACTGTTTCACTTTTACCTCGTAACTTGAACTTTTCTCGAAACTCACATACTAAGGTTTAATATCTTGATCTTTTCCTCAGTTCTTTCCATTGCATTTTATAACTCGTAGATTTTCTAACAAAATTCCTTTAATTCTTAATTCCATCCAGATCATCGTAGCTTTGTATTAAATTTGATATTATCATCATTTTCAATCAATATCCTATACTTGGTAATTTTCTTTGCAACTCGGTAACTAACTTTGTTGACTACTCATTGCTTGGTGTTTGGTAACTAGAAACTGATCAACATAACTCTATGTTGACTGACTCGGTCTAGCTCGATAGAGTAACATTTTTCGATCATAACTTAACTCTTTGCAATTTTCAACTTAATCAATCAAGTGTACCAATTTGATAACATAAAATATATAGTAGTACACAACTATATCAACATCAATTCATCATTGTCTGATATGTATTTGTCACCCATTTAACTTCTCCTTCATATTATATGGTAACTCAATAAAAAATAGTAAATCAATGGGTTGACATCAATGGGAAAATAATAACTGATCTAATTATTTTTACAAACATGTATACTCATTATCACTCAGTCTTCATCATCTCCATTAGTTAAGAAATAATTTCCCTTTTTGGCATTTATGGAAACACTATAGTAGTACTATAGAAATTGATGATGACAACTCTCATTACCGTCAATCTCTATCATTACTCTCCCTCTAAGTTGATATTTTGCTTGTATTCTTCAAACTATTCGTTGTTCTCCCTCTTGGATAAATCTTCTGATACTGTAGCATACATTATGATTCTCTTTCATGAATAAATACTAACAATTCATTCTCTCCCTCTTTCTTCAATATCTTCCATATGGATAAATTTCATCAATTTTATATTCTCGCTCTTTGACAACAATTCCAAAAAGTCATACTTCTGAAAACTTGTTTCAACAATGGATTATACCTTACATGTACAAATACTCATTATGCACAAAAATTTCTTCACAACTTTAGGAATCACCTAAAGTGTGTGACACTAACATCAATTCAAGAATATATATTTGAATAAATTACAGAATTGATGCAGCATGCCTCATGATACTTAGTGAATATTGGATAGGGGAAGAACCTCTAATCTACCTCTTAGATACTCAAAAGCATCCTTCAGTAGTGGCTTTGTAAAGATTTTAGTCAATTGTTCCTTTGAATTCACATATTCTATTACCACATTCTTCTCTTGAACTTGTTCTCTCAAGTAGTAATAGTTGATAGAAATGTGCTTGGTCTTTGAATGCATAACTGGGCTCTTTGATAAATTGATAGCACTTGTGTTATCACAAAGAATAGTTATAGGATATGAAATAATCTCTTAGATAATTTCAAGTAGCTATTTTATCCAAACAATATTTGCACAATTCATGGTAGCAACAATATATTCTACCTTTGTAGTAGTCTATGAAATGCAACTTTGCTTCTTGCTTAGCAATGTGACCAATCTTTCATCCAGAATCAATGTGCCTCTACTAATACTTTATATGTCATCAATGTTTCTAGCCCAATCTACATTAGTGTAGACTTGCAAATCAAAAGTACCTCCTTTATTGTACATTAAACCAAAATCTCCATTTCCTTTCAGATATCTAAAAATTCTCTTGACTAAAAGCACATGTGTTTCCTTTAGATTAGAAGAAAATCTTGCAACAATCTCAACAACGTGTGCTATATCAAGTCTATTATGAACAACATACTGAAATTTACCAATGATAGATCGATAAAGAGTATTATCCACCTTTTGTGTCTCATCTTCTTTAGACAATTTATATCTTGTGATCATCAGTGTTCCAACAGGATTAAAATCTTCTATACCAAAAGTTTTGAGAATCTCTTTGATATACTTATCTTGTGTAATGTAGATCCCTTCTACATCTTGTTGTATCTGAACTTGTAGAAAGAGCTTAATCTCTTCAATCATAGAGATTTTAAAATATTTTCTGATTTCATTATAAAATGCATTACATAAGGTGTTATTGCCTCGAAAAATAATATCACCAACAAAAATTTCAGCAATAAAAACCTTGTTGCCACTGTCACACTTCAAGTAAACAATACCTGTTATCACTAGCTCTTTGAAATCCTATTTTAATTAGAGAAGAGGGAAACTTCTCATACCATGCTCAAGTTTCTTTCTTGAAACCATAAAAATATTTATGTAACTTACATACCTTGTTCTTATTTGTGCTCTAAATGAATCCTTCAGGTTGTTCGATGTAAATTTCTTCTTCCAGTATCCCATTCAAAAATGCAGACTTGACATCGATTTGATAAATTTTGAATCCTTTGTAAGTCACATAAGCTAAAAATATTCTAACCCCTTCCAATATAGAAACATGTGCAAAAATATCACCATAATCTATGCCTTCTTATGCATAACCTTTGCAAACTAATATAGCTATATTTGTGATAACTTCACCATTCTCATTTAGCTTATTTATGAAAATCCACTTAGTACTAATAACATTTTTATCCTTTGGCCTTGGTACTAAATTCCATGTACTATTCTTTTCTATCTCATCAAACTCTTCTTTCATTATTTTCATCCAATCTTCATTGTCTATTGCACCTTTACCTCTCTTTGGCTCAAATGAAGATATCACATATATTGTCTCTTACCTTTCTTCTAGTCATCACTCTAGCATCTTTATTTCCAATAATCTTTCTTGGGGAGTGGGGCCTCCTCACATATTTTTCTAAAATAGGCTCGGTAGGTCTTGGTGCTTCATCCACATCGTTCAGTTTTAAATAAATTTGTTCTGCTTCCTCCTCGATAGGTGTTCTTGATAAGGTATCAGGAACATCAGGTTGTACATATAAAAACTTATCATAGTTTTCAAGTTTTTTTTTTTCTTTCTTCATCATTATTTTATGCAAACTCATCAATTCTCACATTTTCACTTTCCACCATTTTATTAGTATCTTTATTCAAACACATATAGGGTTTACTCCTTGGAGAATATCCTTAGAATATTCCTTCATCCCCTTTCAAATCAATATTTTCTTTTCTAGAATTTTCAATATATAAAATCAACCTCCAAAAACTTTGAAATAAGTAACATCAGGTTTGTGATCATACCAGATTTCATAAGGTGTTTTGTTAGTACCTTTTTTCATTTGTACTCAGTTCAGTGTGTAAACAACTGTACTAACTACTTCTCTCTAGAAGTTTTATAAAATACCTTTCTCAACTTAGTCCTTATACCACTTAAACATTTGAAATGCATCATATTTTTATTTTAAAAACATTGCAGAAATCATTCTAGAATAATCATCCATAAATAGAGTGAAATATATGTATCCACAGTAACTTTGAGTTCTCATGGGTCCACACAATTCAGTATGAATGAAATCCATAATTCCTTGTGTAACATTATTTTTTCTTGAAAAAATAGATTTAGTCATCTTACCCATTTGACATTTTCTGCACATAACATTCTCACATTTCTCTATTCTTGGTAATCCTCTTACTCTATTCTTTTTACTCACTTTGATCAAGTTATCAAAATTTACATGGCACAACCTTTTGTGTCATAGCCAAACATCCTCAACTTTAGCATTCAAGAAATTCTTCATAGAAGTATCAAGATAAAATAATTTACCTTTAGATTGTTCTCCAATAGCAATCAGATTTTCCCTCTTATAAGAAAATTCACTCTTCCATATTGAAATTCTAGTCGCTGACCTGTGTTATTTAAATATGCAACACTCAACATATTATACTTTAATCATTCAACCCAATAAACATCATCACCCTATGTTATTCAATAGAATTATAAAGCCTTTTCCTTTCACAAGGTATTGAGCATCATTACCAAATCTAACATATCCTCCATCATGCTTTTCTAATGAAATAAACTTAAGTGTGTCACCAGTCATGTGATGTGAACAACCACTATCTATAATCCATGTTTCATTCTTACTTGTGATATTAGGGCTCTTGGTTCTTCTTCATCAAAATTTTCTTTAATAGCAACATAAAGAATTTCTTTTCCATCAATGTCATCTGAATCATCATAACTTAGATCTTCATTAGCAACACAACAAGATTTCTTACCTTTGTTTTTTTGGTCTCTGAATCTCCTAGATATGTTTTCTCTTCTATCATTATATTTCTTATCCTTCTCCAGGATGCATTATCTTTCTCAGGGGACTTAGATGCAAAATGACCAATCTTGTTACAGTTAAAAATTTTCAAGGCTAATTTACCTCAGTATTTTCCTTTGCCTCTTTGTAGTATTCTAGCCAATAAAGCCTCTCTCTCTCTCTCTCTCTCTCTCTCTCTCTCTCTCTCTCTCTCTCTCTCTCTCTCTCTCTCTCTCTCTCTCTCTAGCATAAAATTATTCCAAACCACATTGAGAACTATACAATATCTCACTAGCATAGCTAAAACATCCATCACTAGGTCTAGAATCCTAAGAGATTTTTATCTTCAAATATGACTTAAATGAAGACTCAATCTTAGATGTAGCAGGTAAACTATTATAAAAATCATTAATCTCAAATGCAACCAGCTTACCAATAGTAGCATCAAGAGAGACATTCATCTTGGGAATGGATATCAACTCTTGTATATCAGATACTCGAATAGTATAACTTGGTAGTAGGGTTCTCAGCATTTTTCATGTAACATTTTCCTTTGTTGTGACTCCAGTAGCTCCTCTTATAGAATTTACAATGTTCTTAAGTCTAGTATTGTACTGTATTATGTTTTCTCCATCTTTCATTCTTATTGACTCAAATATTCCTCTCAGACTTTCTTCTTTTGTTTCCAGAACATGTTGATCTCTAACATAGGTCAAAATAAGTTTATCCCACATTTTTTCAAAGTAGTACATCGATCAAGTTCATTATATTCATGATTGGTAAGTCTAGAACCTATCTCAATCATAACTTGTGTGTGTTCTTGCTTATGTTTTTGCTCAATGATTGTCAAAGGTGTAGTAGTCAGTGCAACATATTCATTATCAATAAAAAAAAGTCCATATTCTCCTATACCAGACACATGCAATCTCATCCTCCTTTTCCATGTAGAGAAATGTTCCCTATTCAACTTTGGTGCTTCCCTCTTATACATTTTTAGATCTTGACTCAAGTCCTTTTAAACTTAACACTTCAGAGAAATAGTGCTCTGATACCAATTGTTTGTCCCACTGAGAGAGCGGGGGTGAATTAGACAAAATCAAATCTAAACACTTAAAAATCAACTCACTGATTCACTCGGTAACACTCAATACAGTAATAACCGATTCACCAAATAACTTAACAAATTAAACAACCATACATCTCTCAATATTAAAATTAATCATTCCAACTTAGTAAACATAGATTTAACTCAATTGACACCATATTTAAAGAGGAAACCCAAATTTGGAAAAACCTCTGTAGGAATTTTGACCCACATTAAAAAAAATGTAACTTTGTGAAGTATGCTCGGTTAAGAACTTATCCGGTTAAAGATTACAAGAACATTTTCTAAATGTGACCCTATTAAGGGATCACTCTTTTAGCAGTGGCCTTTCTAGAGGAATTTAAACACTCTTTTGGAATGTCACCTACTTCTAGGATTTACAAATAGGAATATTAAATCCACTCGGTTAAGAGATTCTCTCTATTACAAATGATAATAAGCAACAGTAAAACTTTGATTTGTAAATATAGCAACTACATTTTTCTTGTTACAGGTTCTTTATGCTCACATGAATACTAAAATCACATAATCCATTTTTATCTGTTTTAGAATGTATATTATGCTCTTTCTTCTTCTATGTTCTGCTTGGTAACTTTGTACTTCAACTTCTTCTTCTTCTTAATTCAATTTTCCAGCATCATAATCTCTGTTAATTTCTCATCATCTATATAGAAATAATTTTTCCTCTTAATATCCTTTCTTAGTTTTTCCATCATTTGAGCTCCATCGTTTGATCATCTTCTTCATAAATCTCAACTCGGTAAACAGTTTCACTTTTACCTTGCAACTTGAACTTTTCTCTGAACTCACATACTCAAGTTTAACCACTTGATCTTCACCTTAGATCTTCTCGTTGACTTTTCTTTCTCTTAGATATTCTAAAAAACATCTTTTAATTATTATCTCCATCCAGATCATCATATATTTGTATTAAATTCAATCTTATCATCATTTACAATCAATATATTGTACTCGGTAATTTTCTTTGAAACTCAGTAACTAACTTTGTTCACTCCTCGGCGGTTGGTGCTCGGTAAGTGAAAACCAATCAACGCAACTCTATATTGGGTGACTCAGTCTAGCTCAATAAAGTAACTCTTTTCAGTCATAAGTTGACTCTTTGCAATTTCAGACTTAATCAAACAAGTGTACTGATTTGATAACATTAAATATATAGTAGTAAATAATTATATCAACATCACTTCATCATTGTCTGGTTAATATTTGTCACCCATTTAACTTCTCCTTCGTATGATATGGTAACTCAATAAAAATCAATATATCAATTGCTTGACATCAATGAAAAAATAATAACCCATGTAATTATTTCTACAAAAATGTAAACTCATTATCACTCGGTCTTTATCATCTCTATCAGTTAATCAACACTACCTTTACATAGATAATTGGAAATAGTTATTTATTTCAGGTTTAACTTGCATCATATGTATAATTGTATCATTGTAATGAGTTTGTGTTTGCGTACTAATGTCTTGTCTCCTTGAGAGAATATGTTTAACATTTTTTATCATTATGGAAATTATCTTTGTGAAAACAATATCAGATTTAGAGGTTTTGAGCACACGAGTAGACCATTGAATGTAAGGCAATTGGTGCTAAGAAATGCATGTACAAGAGAGAATAAAATTGTAGAGTAAGTGAAATGGAATGAATTAGAAAGAAGGATGTGGATTGGTGTAATAAGATGCATAACAATTTTGTCCTAGGATGAGTACTAGGAAAAATTGGAGAAAATAAATCTTCATGGTAGTTGAACATGATTGCAAGTATAATGGATGCATTGGAAAAGAATTACTTTCATAATGCTTTTGTGATTGTAAGGAATATGAGAGATGCAAAACACAAAATTTTTGTAAAAGAGTCATTTCTTGTGGAAAGCATTGCACAAAAGAATGAAGATGATAATGAAGACTACAAATCTTTTATAGATGTCAAGGAAGAACATTACCAAGTGAAAGTAAGTAATAAATATAATCACTTTCAGTGTTTATAAATATTAGACTTTAGTCATCTTGATGATTTGAGGAAAGATGATACTCAAAGTGGTTTAGAGTTTAATCAGTGAGAAAAAATAGTTCATGTTCTCATTTTTGAAGATGACAACTGTAACATATAAAATGGTATATTTGAAATATGTGTGGGGTAAATAAGATGTTCCCCTTTATCCCCAAATACACAAAGCACGGATCCAAATTGATTAATCCCAAAGAAAGGATCAATGCAAAAATGAATCAATCATTTGGAAATGAGAGAAAAGAGGAAAGTCTTAAATTCCTATTTTATGGAAATGAATGTGTGATAGATTTAGAAAGATTGAAATGAATAGGAGAAAAGTACTAACCTTAAGATATCACAGATCTGAAGAATGCTTTTTTGGGGGGTCTATACTCTATTTCTAGAAAATTTGAATCCTGACTTGGATAAGAAATGCAGAGACGAACAAAACCCAAAAATCTATTTTTGATCTGATAGTGTCTTGATAAAAATCTCGCCCTTGACCCCAAAATGTCACGGTTGACCCCAAAATCTTGACCTTGACCCCAAAATGTCACCCTTGACCCCAAAATCTTGACCTTGACCCCCAAATGTCACCCTTGACCCCAAAATGTTGACCTTGACCTACACAGCTCCGAAAGAAAATCTGTTCACGGATCTTGAATGTTTGTTGAAAAGGGTATCTGAATCTGCACTTTAATTCATTGTCCCGAACCTGTAACTACAAGAAAAAGAGATTTTTTTGTTTGGGGGAGGCATTTTCCTTGGTCAAACCCCGGTTTTGAAATTAACCTCAAATATATAATTGATATTGCAGAAGTAAACAAAGTAAATGAAACAATTCACCTTGCTCATGTAAAAGTCCTTGTGGAGGATTCAAATCCTTGAATCCACAAGTATGGATGCACCAAATGGATGTATAATGTAGGATTTCTTCAATCAATTGCATGTAGATCTTCAACACCAATCTTGAATGGATCTTGGAAGAGGATAAGGCTTGGAGGAATGTGGATGGAGAAATCTTCAAAAAGAGGGCTCCATGGAGCTTGAATCCTTCAATGGCTACAAATGGACCTCCTTGATGAATTGGATGCTTGAATTCTTGAATTCTTGGGAGTAGATGCTTTCTTCAATGGATTATTGCTTTCTTCAAGTTCCTTATGATTTCATGGTACTTACTTGATGATCATTTTTGTGGTTAGAGAGTCCTTGAGAAAATGAGAGGAGAAAGCTTCCTTTTATATGAAATTAGGGCACAATCTTCTAGAGAGGATGACATAGGAGAATTAAAGTATAGGAGAATTAAAGTATAATTGGACCCATGCCCCTAGAAGAGGACCTATGTTAAATATTGTTGGAATTATATTAAGATGATGTACTTAGAGGGGAGGGGTGAATCAGTACCTCTAACACTTTTCTTGGTTAGCCCATTAACCCTTAGTCATCAGTTTGTAACTTATCTATTTGTTCATCTTTCTTTCTGTATATGAAATCATATCATACATTACATTTGATGTGTAACAGTAAAGAAAACATACATGAAATTTGATAACACATAACACAAGATATGGTATCGCAGAAAGCTCTTGTTAAGGAAGTAAAAACTCTGGTGGGGATTGTTACCCACAAACTTCACTATCTGCTGATAAGAAGAGACGGTTAAGGCTTACAATTTGGTCACTTCTGATGACCTACCCTATTAGGAGTATTACAGTGGAGACCTATTAAGATCTACTTCATTTGAAGCTTTAGCAACACTGTTAAGTGTGCACTCTGTTAAGAGATTTACAAAGGATGGTTAAGTACACCTTCTGCAAAAGGATTTTAGATGTGATACACTTGTTAGAATGCAACTACATAAGTATTTGATCTGATGATAAATGCAATCTTTAATTGTTGATAAAATAGATCCTATGAAGCTCCAAAAATACTGTCAATCATCCTTCAATGATTGAGTATTACCTTTATCTGCTCGTCGGTAGCCTTTGTGTGTTCTTGTTAACTGATGTATTATGTTTTTTCTCTTTGCATGAATTCTGCCTTTTTCTCTTTAGATTCTCTTTTTGGCTATCAATTATTAGGAATTTATGTACTTACAAATGAGTACGAACATCTATTTATACTAATATAGGCTCAATTCTTGATTCATGCATTTACACGTTAACTCTAGATTCAAGATATACAACTTGATCTTGATCTGTAGTTAGATATGCTTTTGATCCATTAGGATACTTTAAAGAATTTACATTAAGCATGCATGACCATCTAATCTGAATTAAAACAAAAATAAAACTCTATAAATAGATTTACATTGCTTTAATTGACGTGTC
>MU224516.1:171699-190379 GCA_018584345.1 Thuja plicata
AAAATAGACCAGTGCTCAATCTGAGGGCATGGAGTCATCTGTGAATACTTCTAACCAGTAGGATTGAAGACTAAACTTAAGGCAATTACAGGATCTGACACAAAAATAGATATACCTTATATATCTATTTTAGTACATTTAACCAGAATAATCGATCAGATTCATTTGCTACCCTGAACTTTGTTGAACTATCTCTAAGGTATATTCTCTCCTTGAAAGAACCCTAGACATATTTCATATATCTTCCTTACAGACATATAAACTGCAAACGCTCCTTGAACATTCAATTTAAACAGAATTCAGAATGCAAATGAAGACAGAAAATCCACATAAATGTTTCAAAAACTGTAAACTAGATTTCATTTAGAAGTCATCATCCATTACTACATTCCACAGAAGTTTCTCCAAAAGACCAGATATATTGCAATTGACTTAGTATTTCAGATAGAAAAATGACCATCCTTTTACCAGTCATCTTGGGATCCTTTTATAGCATAAGGATGCAACAAGCTACCGACATCTGGGAAGGATTTTCGACAGCTTACAACAACTTGGCAACAGCTAATTAACAAGGTGATAGCTTATTAACAAGGTTTATCTTTCATGGCTTAACCACGTTTATCCTTGAAGCTTCGCCTCCCATTTGTTCTTCTTTAATAGTGTTCACTTCTAGCTTGACAACAGCTCCCACCTACCTGGTATCCGTGGTAGCTCTGGACTCAGACACGCATTTTACCATGTCTTTCTTCTATTTTGCACCATTTTATGCTCTGTGAAAATCTCATATTTATGCATATACTGCCCAAAAATTACCAGAAAATGACGCATGGCACACTCCCATTGGCTGTTGCAAACTGATCTTAGCTCATTTTAACCTCAGATTTATCCGGCGACCTGGCGACCAATAGTTTTCTCCATGTCGCGGCTGCTATCTCTGGTTTCTAGCTACTTCGTGACTAACCTCTAGCGGTTAGTCGCCAAGTCTGGACGGCTTACTTTTATGTTCAAGCGACTGCGTGACTGACCTTTGCCTTTAACCACCACGGTTATCTCCTTGTCACTGAACATTTATTTTTTGTTTCACGACTACGCGACAATGCTTAGTCGCCAAGTCGGGGGATATAAGCCCTGAGCATTTAATTTTACCTTGACATATTAAAAGCGCCCCTCTTTTCCTTCTTGCGACCATGCGACATACCCTTATCACCAAGTCGGGAGGAATTCTTCCTTAGGGCACTTTTCTTCTCAGACTTCGCGACCACCGTCAGATCCTTTTATTCCTTCATCCAACGACCATCGTTTAATAGCCATATTTTCATGCCTTCCCTTAAATCTTTCTTAGACACTGCGACTAAAGGGAAAAAGCACTTAGTCTCGAATTCGCTGAATCCTTTTTCTTCCTCTGGCGACTATGCACTGATCCTTTAATATCCAATCGCCTTCTGACAGATGTCACACAATCATTATCTCACTGAATGCATACTGGAGAACTGAGTCATCATCATGTTCTGGCGACATCCCGACTACACATTACTGCAAACCACAGACGGTTAGTTGCAAAGTCTGAGCTGAAATCTTTTAACCGCCATTCTATTCTGAGACCACGCGACTGAAGGCATTGCTTAACTATCAACTTTGACTGATTTGGCAACAAAGAGACAAAAGGTAATCACCGAGTCTAGGAACAATTTCTTAACCGCTGAGAATCTGCCACGATCACCCGACTAAAGCAGTGGGTCCCATTTGTATAAAACCTTATGACATGAAGATCTGTGACTACCCGACATGAAAGGAATCGCTAAGTCTCAGAACACTGAAGGAATATGCTGAACCATTATGAGACTACGCGACACAAGGGAAAAACAAAGTTGAGGAGAGATATGGAATATTCACTCAGGGTATCGCGACAAGGCGATTCAATTAGAACACATGCGCTAAGTGGATGGAAAAGTAACTACGAAATAGAAGTGCTAAGACCTAGGGTTTATTTATTTTGCATGGAAAAGTACAGAATTTGAAATAAGAAAACCTGGGAAAAGAAAAAGATAAGAAATTCAAATTTTTCAACACAGTGCTAACAAGGTCAAAAATCACAATTTTTAGTTTTGGACGTTAGAAACAGGCTGGAAAAGTGGGAAATGGGGCAGAATAGGGGAAAAATCCAGATCCAAGTCAAAGATCCATTCAAGGAACTTGACATGACCCCAAACCACTTACTCAAAAGGCTAAACAAGTCTACAATGGAAGTGTTTCCATTTTTTGACTATACATTTAGCCCCCACTTTAGCAAGAGTATGGACTCAATGCAAACTCTTGGTAAAGGAGATCATGAATAAAAAATAATATTATTGAGATCAAAAGGGACAAAGGAATCCTTAATACCCCAGGGAATTAATTCTTTATCAACCTAAGATCACGATAAGAGAGACATCACCGGTCAAAGAGAAAGAGAGAGAGAGATGAGTAGTTAGCTCGCCTAGTAAGATGTGTGTATCTCAATGTGAACCACAAAAAGGATAGAATGGCCCACCAAGATAGCACTTGATAGTCACCCCATAAATTTGTGTGCCTTCTGGTGGCTTTGTGCATGTATGTAGTGCATCTTTTGATGGATTTTATGAATTACCCATGGATCCATATCCTTATATCACCATGGAATACATTTGTAAAATGTGTATCTCTTCAGGATTTAGCAACTTATGTGCGTTACCTTCCAAGGATTTAGCATATTGAATTTTAATTGAATGTGTATCTTTTCAGGATTTAGCAACTTATGTGCATTACCTTCAGAGGATTTAGCATACTACAAAAAAAAATGTTAAAACAAAAATGCATAATATAAAATGAGGGAGGCCGTATATATGCCCCCCTCCTTAAGATGAAAAAGTACATACTATTTTGACATGATAAGGAAAAAAAAAGAACAAGGATAAAGCCTTCTTCAACATTAAGACAATTTCCATAGATAACACCCAGCCCAAGCAAAGAAGGTCACAACTCCCATGAGGCCATGGAAGGGATGAATGCAAACAAATATCATGCAAGAAGTGAAAAAGTAACCCTTGTGAGGGATAACACATTATTTAGTTTTTTAGGTGAGAGATTTATCAACCATGGAAACCGAATGTCAAACAAAGAAATAGGTTATGATCAAGGACATAGATCCTCAATGCAAACCAAAATTTTCATGTATGATTGGATATCACATAATATATAGATACTGCTTAACCAAGGGGAAATTGAATCCTGGAAAGATAGAAAGGAAGGAGATGTCATCCTTGCCCCCCAAGCGTGGGAACAAGGATTAAAGGGGAACTATTATATCGCTCACAATACTATGCAAGACAACGAGCCCCCAAAGATTAGGCTAACATTGTTTACATAATGTGGAGTTCCATAATAGAAACATAAATGTTATTTAGAGAAAATAGGACTGAAATACAACTCATTACTAGATGATATATAAATAATTTTACGATCAATGATCTTCCTAATATTATAATGTAAAGCTTGACATTCATTAGTGGATTGATCATGAAATCTATGATACAAGAAAAAATGAAGACTCTTCAAGTGTGGACTACGTTTCTTTTTGTGTTTAGGTCTAATAATCATCTTAGCATGAAGGAGTTTAGGGAAAAGAACTTCTTGGTCAAATTCCTACATAGGTTCATCATGTTTTGAAGTGTTATTTGAGATGTTGGTAACATTGATGTATTTTTGAGGATTAAATCCCAATCCATAAGAATGTTCACGCCCCCCATTCTATAAGGGCATTTGAATTCCTTGTTTATCCTTACCACATCCTTGACCATGGAATCCTTGTTTAACTAGTAAATGATAACCAGGACCATAACAAGAAGCCATATCAGAAGGAGTTAATGGAACTTTAGTAGTCACTATGTCATCATTAGTAGGTTTGATAGATTAATAGTGGGTAGAAGCAGCAACAAAGTTATTAAGAAGGGCATTAGAAGTAGAAGAAAAATCTCATTGTTCAAACTCTCTTTGTGGCTTCATAAAATAAAGATCAGAAACCTTATATTCTCCAATAAAGGTAGGATTAAAATCCAAGGATCCCCAATAATCTCCAGGAAGAGTATTAGAGGAAGAAGGATTACTATTAGGATTAGGAGTATTGTGGGTTTGAATATGCAAACATGGATTTGGTGCATCATCCGCATGAAGTGTATACACCATGTTTTTGTGAATAAACTTGACTTTACGGTGAAGGGTGGAAGGAACAACATGCATCTCATGCAACCAAGGTCTACCCAAAAGTAAGTTATAGTTAAGAGGTCTAGGCATAACATGAAAAGGAGTATTCAGGATGATCGGACCTACTTTTATAGGTAGGGTAATGATGCCCAAAGTGTTCTTATCAATGTTATCAAAACCAAATATAGGATTATTATCAGGTTGAAAACTAGTTGAAAGATCAGCTTTAATCGATTTGAGCATGTCCATGCTACAAATATTAAGCCCAGATCCATTATCAATCAAGGTCCTACAAATTATACTCTTCTTAATAGTAACAGCCACCATAAGGGAATCATATTTCTTTTGAACTTCTTTAGAAGGTAAATCCTTTTGATTAAATACAATGTCAGGAGGAACCAGGGTAACATGCATGCATTGTAAGAAGGAATTGATGTTCTCTTGGTTAGGAGGTGGAGTGGAAAGAGCTGCTAGAGATTTTTTTAAGGCTTCATGGTTGGTAGGTGAAGTTTGAAGAAGCTCCCATAAAGAAATATTGGAAGGGGTATTGCGCAATTGGTTTATCATATCATACTCCATGCTAGGAAGATGGAGTGGAGGAGGAAGAATGGTTTGAGAAGGTGGTAAATAAGTAGGAGCCACTAGATTAGGTTGAGGGTTATTCCTTGTATGATAGGTGTGAGCTATCGAATCTTGATCAATATTGAAAGATTCTAAAGATTCCATAGGTTTACCTTTGATATTAATGCGAGGATGACCTTTAATAGTCAACAAGGGTTTTGGATAAACCATGTTAGTCATCTCAACACTACAAATAGATTCACAAGAAGGAAGCAAAGAAGACATCCTAGGAGGAGATGAGGTAAGATCTTGATTCTCTATAAGATAATCACTAAGAGGGAGAGAATTAAGGGAATTCATATCATTCTCCACTAATGCCTCATCACCAGAAGGAATCTCAAATGGAGGTAAAGAATCTATAATGTCTCCTTTTTGATCTAAAATGTCTTCACAAGATGAGTGTGTTTTAGAAAAAGAGTCACCATCATGTATGAATATGTCATCTATTAATAAATCACCCTCTTGTACCAAAGCATCTTCACAAGGAAGGGATAAATCAATGTCTTTATTCGAGGGTTCATCCCAAAAAGGAGGATAATCCACAATGGCTTCATGAGGAAGAGAGTAATCAACATCAAAATCCAAAGGTTCATCCCAAATAGGAGGATTATATTCTCAAGTAGGCTCATAGAAAAGACATATATTACCTGAGAAAAATTAACATCAATCCTCAACTCATCTCCATAAAGAGAAATATGACAGAGAGAAAGATTAAAGTCATCTTCTTGCTCTAATATATCCTTACAAGGTAATACAAGAGAGGACGAAGGAACATCACATGCACTAAATAAATTATTTCTAGGTGTAACATCATTCAATGGTAAGGTAAGGGTAGGATGTTGTTTAATCCAAAAATTTATAGAAGGATGTTTGGAAAACACTTGAAACAACTTGTGCAACATGAAATGCATAGAAAATAGACCAAAATATATCCCAATGCATTCAAATGAAATCTATAAGCATGAAAAATGTAAATGTTTTTGTATTTTTAAACCAATTTGTGATTTTTAATTTTTGATATATAAATGCAAGAGAATAAAATAAATAGACTCTTAAATGCATATAAGATCTAACATACGATGCAAATCTAACACCAAAAATAAAGTGTTGTCTATCGCGGGTTCACCAAAATGTAACATATAAAATGGTACATTTAAAATATGTGTGGGGTAAATACGATGTTCCCCTTTATCCCCAAATACACAAAGGATGGATCCAAATTGATTAATCCCAAAGAAATGATCAATACAAAAATGAATCAATCATTTGGAAATGAGAGCAAAGAGGAAAGTCTTAAATTCTCATTTTATGGAAAGGAATGTGTGATAGATTTAGAAAGATTAAAATGAATAGGAGAAAACTACTAACCTTAAGATATGGAAGATACGAAGAATGCTATTTTTAGGGGGTCTATACTTTGTTTCTATAAAATCTGAATCCTGTTCTAGATAAGAAATTTAGAGATGAACAAAACCTAGAAATATTTTTTTGATCCGACACTGTCTTTATAAAAATCTCGCCGTTGACCCCAAAATGTCACCGTTGACCCCAAATTCTTGACCTTGACCCCAAAATGTCACCCTTGACCCCAAAATCTTGACCTTGACCCCAAAATGTCACCCTTGGCCCCAAAATGTCAACCTTGACCAGCATAGCTCTGACAGAAAATCTATTCGCGGATCTTGAAAGTTTGCCGAAAAGGGTATCTGAATCTGTACTTTAATTCGCTATCCCAAACCCGTATCTACAAGAAAAAGAGATTTATTTTTTGGGGGGAGGGGTTTGCCTTGTTCAAACCTTATTTTTGAAATTAACCTCAAATATATAATTGAAATTGTAGAAGTAAACAAAGTAAATGAAACAATTCACCTTGCTCATGTAAAAGTCCTTGTAGAGGATTCAAATCCTTGAATCCACAAGTATGGATGCACCAAATGGATGTATAATATATGATATATAATGTAGGATTTATTTAATAAATTTCATGTAGATCTTCAACACCAATCTTCAGTGGATCTTCGAAGAGGAAGAGGCTTGGAGGAATGTGGATGGAGAAATCTTCAACAAGAGGGCTCCATGGAGCTTGAATTCTTCAATGGCTAAAAATGGACCTCCTTGATGAATTGGATGCTTGAATTATTGAATTATTGAGAGTAGATGCTTGCTTGAATGGATTATTTCTTGCTTCAAGTGCCTTATGATTTCATGGTTCTTTCTTGATGATCATTTTTTTGGTTAGAGAGTCCTTGAGAAAATGAGGGAGAAAGCTTCCTTTTATATGAAATTAGGGCACAATCTTCTAGAGAGGCCAACATAGGAGAATTAAATTATAATTGGACCCATGCCCCTAGAAGAGGACCTATGTTAAATATAATTTAGGGATCATTGCTTCGGAACCCAAAACAACTGACCCAAAAGCGGGAATTAAGCTTTCTGAAGCCTAAGATCTAGAAATCTTGGAAATCAGGGATTTGGACCAAAAGTCAGAAAAAGGTCAATTGTCACCTAGGTTAAGGTTGAGGTAGACCTTTACCTAGTTCAAGGGTTAGGTTGACCTTGACCTAGAAAGGTCAATTTTGACCCTAAGGTCAAAAATCATAGTTTTCAATTTTGGATGTCAAAAACAGGCTGAAAAAGTGGGAAATTGGGTAGAATAGGGGAGAAAGCCAGATCCAAGTCAGAGAGACATTCAAGGTGCTTGAAATGATCCCAAACCACTCACTCTAAAGGTTAAACCATTCTACAATGGAATTCCTTCCATTTTCCAACTATACAACAACTATAATCAAGAGGAAGACAAATCCAAGTTTGGCAAAGTCTACTGTGCAATTAAGTGAAAAGTTAACTTCAAAAGAACATATTAATGATGAAAGTACAATCTTAGTGAAAGATATTCCAACAGAGAATGAAAGTGTAGAAATTTTAATGGAGATTGTAGTGAAAGCATTAAATTATTTTGGAGATGTAGATGATCTATTATTAAAAAATAACAATACAGAAGTAAAGACTAACTTGAGATATTTTTTTAAGAAATTTTATTTTCGTTTGGGATGATACTAGTTATTGAATGTAAAGATGAGATAACATTGTGGAAATTTGTAGTTTACAAAAAAATTAGAAGGTAAAGGTGTGAAAAGAAAGTGGAGAGAAAAAAGATAGATAGAGAAACTTAAAAAGAGAAAATGTAAGCATAGAGGAAATTTGGAGTGGGGACAACAAGGTATGCGAAGAAAAGAAAACCAAAAGAACTAAAAAAAAAGCAAGGCTAAATTATATTGTTACCATCATGTGAAAAAGCACATGAGTTATTTAGTTTCCTTAGGAGTTTGATGCATGAGCATGGTTCCCCTTAAAGAATTGGTTATGCCACATCATTAGAAATTTAGAAAATAATACACAAAGTCATTGCAAGGGAAGTAGTTACTGAATTTATTTTTTAGACAACAACATAAGAGAAAACACAAAGAGATGCATAGAGGGAGAGGTTACAAAAAGAAGTAGTGACAATAATGAGAATGTTTTGTGGTCTTAGATTAATGAATACAATTGATATTGATGTCTTGCAATTATTTTCCCTATTTTTTTGATAATAGAAGGATGCTCGTTAATAATTTATTTGCTATTATTTTGTGTTCCCATCATCTAGATTGGCAATGATAAATGAACATACCCTTGCTATTGTTTTGTGTTCCTACCATGTAAATTGAGAATGATAAATGAAAATATTAGTGGGAGAGGATTAAAGTGGTAAAAATAGTAGATGGTTGGAAAGGGTTGAAGATTATTAAAGTTGTGCTAGGATACCATCCCTATAAGGATAATTTAATGATGCATGGGGGAACATAAAAATGGTCAAGATAACTAAGTTTAGTTAAGGAGATTTAGAATGAGTGAACTAGTAAAAATATTGAGAATCCTTTTAGCTAAGGATGGCTTCACAAGAGTACAAGGGAATTATGGTTTTTAAGTAAGACATCAAATTTAAATTGTAAAATTTTTATAGGGATATAAATATTGTGATTGATATATATTAAAATATTTTTAAATATTAATTGATGACATGTAATTGATTCAATGTTTGAAGATGTTAATTTGATGATCATGCAAGGCATTAAATCAGTTAATGTATTGTATTGTCATTGATGTCAACTTGATATAATTTGTATAGTCATGAGAATACTGCCAAAGACTTCAAAGAACCAATGAATCAAAGGCTATGCTATCAGTAATGCATACAAGTCAAGTATTCACTAAGTGGCTGCATACATTGACAAAGAGCTCACCAATGATCAGGGTAAAATAACAAAGTCATAGTGTTACCCGACGAGCTAATGCACAACATTACCGATAAGCATAATTATAGTGTTGCCTGATGAGAAAAGAACAGAGTAACCCGATGGAAATAATTTTAGTGTTTCCTGATGTAAAAGACAAGGACAAAGATCTTGATGAAAATTGAAGTCACACCAATGGAACAGTCAGTTATCATTGATGATTAACTGAAGTGTTGATCGACAGAACAAAGAGTTCACAAAACAACAAAATGCTTAGCTCTGAAGAAGATAAAGATAGAATTAATAGATACTTATAATTTTTTTAATCATCCAGATAAAGCCAGAGGTAAGTAATTGATTTAAAGCTTATTTGTCCAGTTGGCAAGAATATCTCTTTGAGATAAATCAGGAGTTTTCTTTAAATCTATCGGCGAGAATTATGGAACACACCAAGAATCAAGAAAGCCAATAAAAGGTGAAATCTTGTCTATATAGAGACAAGACCAATTCATTAGGAATGGGGAATTGTAGGGTGAACAAGAGAAGAGGAAAGATGCTAAAGAAAATCTAAAGAAGGAAGTCTTCATTCAGTACTAATCAACAAGCTAGAGGAAAGAGCTAGATTCTGCAGACACCGACGGACAGTGAGACAAGAATCACAAAGTAGAACAATGTGGAGCAAAGGTATAAGTGATTATATTGATGAGAGAGGCAATGGACTTACAATAGATCTGAAAATCTACAATTGAGTTGTATGTATGAATAGATCATTAGTGTTTCAGTTTATGTTGGAGATTTTCTTATGTGCAAATAGTTGACTGTATTTTTGTCATTAATGACAACATATAGTATACAACAGTGAACTGTATTCACTTTTCAGTATGGATATGCGGAAGCCTTGCACAGTTGTTTTTATGTTTTTGACATAGTTACTAGACCATGTACATACACACAGATTCAGATGTTCAGTAATAGTTGATTTATGTTACTCTATTTGCCAAACACAGTTTCAGAAGATTGCTCTCAGAAAGCTGACAGTAATTTTATTGATTCTTTAGTTGCATCTATCTATGGTATATGCATGTTTAGATTCATGTTTAGTTATGAGCCTAAGATAATTAGCCAAATGCACTAATCATGTTTCATCTGAAGAATGACGTTTGGGTAATTTTGGTGGAGCCAACTTTGTGAAGAGGTACGTCTATTCATTTTGAGTTACGTGATTATAATTAAGTTGCATGCTTAGTTTAGCCAATTTGAGAAGCATTGGAGGGATTCCTAAAGCCGACAAAGATCATATCTTTTGGAGAAGATACTAATAGTAGTTCATTTGAAGATCACCAAGTGTGAATGATAAGAAAAGAGACAGAAGGATAGAACAGAATGATGATTGTTTTGGGACAGTAAATCCATTTCATTCATCAAATAAAGATCTATGTGAAGAAGTAGAGAGTGTATACAATTCATTGGAATTGATCAAGACAGCAGGTCTACTCAAACAGTTCATTATCAGATATGGTGTGTATCTATTTTCCTGAAGGTTGTAGCCCTCACCATTTTAGCAGTGAACTTTTGGACATTGAGTCCTCATCCTTAATAGGGTTATTTGTAAAAGACTCCTAACAGGGTTAGACCCTTAACTAGGTCACTGTACTTATTGCTTTGTAAAGATCAACTCCTAACAAGGTTTTAAGATCTTGTAACATGGATTATTATACTCAAGTACAATTCTTTGTGGATGCTAATTCCCACCGGGTTTTTTTTTACCTATTTTACTTTCCCTGTAATCAAATTGTGGTGTTGTATTCTATGTTATCTTACTATGCTTATGCTTGATTACATTCTGTACATAATTGGGGAAAAATAATTTAAGTAGTTGATAACTGATTCACCTCCCCTCTTAGTTATCCCTTGGGACTACTCCAACAATTGGTATCAGAGCCAAGTTCCTTAGAGAGAAAGCCTAATAGCTTAAGGTAGATGAAATGGCATACTTGAGGAAAAAGAGTCCTAAGTTTGATGGAGAGAATTATCTTAACGAGAAAAAAAAATGATAACACATCTTCAATGCATTGGTTTTGAGATTTATGAGATTGCTACTCATGCAATATATATTTCCACCTTGAAGGACCTTACAGAAAAATATTCCACAAATAAACAAAAGGAAGTATTCACCCAAAATGCAATTGCCAAAGAAGCCCTCATAAGTGCCCTATCTGACAGTGAATTTTCTGAGATGAAGAAGGAAAACAAAGCATATTCAATTTGGAAATACCTAGAAGACATGTTTGAAGGAGACATCCAAGCCAAGAATGTGCATAGATAGACATGGAAGAAAAGATACAAAAATTTAGAGATACTACCTGAAGAAAACATCAGAGCTTACAATCAGAGGATTAATGAAGCAGTCTCAGGAAGCAAGAACAACGGTGGAGAAATTTTAGAGGGTAATATAATGGACAAATTGATAACCACATTGACATCACATTATGAAATAAAGATAAACATCTTGGATGAAACCATGCAATTCTCAAAGGACTTCAAAAGAGAAACCTTGATTAATAAAATATCACCATTTGAGATATCAAGATTGAAGAGAGAACCTCAAACAGAAACCACTTTCAAAGCCTCAGTCCATGGTAAGAAATCCTTAAGCATCTCTAGTAATGTTGAGAAAGAAGGAGCTGATAAAGAACTAGAAGAAATCATTGCTATGATTTCTAAGAAGGAAATAAAAGGTAAAGGAAAATATGAAGGACAACTGCCATTCAAATGTTTTTCATGTAACAAAGTTGGCCACTTTGCATACAAGTGTCCTACAAGAGTCAAGAAGTACAGATCAGATTAAAAACCCAAATATACTAAGGAAAGCTATCATGTTGAGGATGGTGTAGCTAATGATGACTCAGGAGAATATGAAATTGGATTTTTTGCAATTAAGGATAATGAAAAAATGATTGATAAAATAGAAATTGAAGATGAAAAGAAAGCACAAGAATTGGCTTTAGTATCACAAAATGACATCAGAATAGACTGGATCATAGATAGCAGGTATTCACATCACATGACAGGAGACAAAGAAATATTTGTACATCTAGACAAGTACAAAGGTGGCATAGTCATATTTGGAGATAACAATCCCAAACCTATCATAGGCAGAGGATCTATCACCCTAGATGGAAAGAACAAGACAAATGATGTTCTTTATGTTGATGGTTTGCATCATAACTTACTAAGTGTTGGACAATTGATAGATAAAGGATATTAGTTGGATTTCAAAAACAACAGATGCATTATTAACAACAAAGAAGGAGACATGATTTCATCAGGCTCAAAAACCAAAGGTAATGTTTTTCAGCTTAACTCTGAAGTAAGTTGTTTTGTTGCAAAAGTGGATGATAGTTGGCTATGGCATAAGAGACTTTGTCATATCAATTTTGACAACATAGTGAAGATAAGTAATGTAAAGGCAGTAAGAGACCTTCCTAGTATTGCAAGACCACTTGATACTATGTGTAGGGAATGTGTGATGGGAAAGCATGTGAGGACCTCATTCAGAAGAAAATAGAACTCTGCAGAGAATAAATTAGATCTAATACATACAAACTTATGTGGACCTACTCAAACAAGATCATACTATGGTGAATGGTATTTTATTTTGTTTGTTGATGATTTGTCTAGGATGATGTGGGTTGTGTTCTTAAAATACAAATCTAAAGCTTTTGAGAAATTCAAAATATTCAAAGCTAAAGTTGAAAATGAATCTGGATTAAAGATAAAATGTCTGAGATCTGATAGAGGAGGAGAATTAACCTCTGATAAGTTTCTTGAGTACTACGAAGAATATGGGATCAAATGACAACTAAGTCCACCCAGAACCCCTCAAAAAAATGGAATTACAGAGAGGAGAAACAAGATAATACTTGACACAATGCACACTATCATGATTGAAGGAAACATTGTGCACACCTATTGTAGAGATGCAGTTAATACATCAGTCTATAATATCAATAGAATTCAACTGAGACCAGGCGCAGAAAAAATACCTTATGAACTTTGGTTTTTTCATGTACCTACTGTAAAGTACTTCAGAATCTTTGGAAGAAAGTGCTACACTAAGAGAGATGATGGTGTTGGAAAATTTGATGCTAGAAGCGATGAAGGTATTTTTCTTTGTTACTCTACTAAAAGAAAAGCTTACAGATGTTTCAATTTAATGTTGAAGAAGATCATTAAGAGTGCACATGTGAAGATTGATGAGAAATTCATGATTCAGGAGAGATATTATGAATATGCACCTATGATTGAAGATGATCCTAGACCTATCAATAAAGATATAGTTATTGAAGAAATGTTTGACTGCATTGATGTTTCATACAACCCTGAACCAAGTCAAGAAGAATCACAGATTATAGATGAGAGTGTCACTCCTAAAAACTATAAATACACATCTAGATACCACTCTAAAGAAGATATCATTGGAGATTGGAGAAGTAAAGTTTTAACAAGATCCAGAAAAAAGGGTTCAACTATTGATGAAGAGGTACGCTTACTTTCACAGATTGAACCCTTAAGTGTTGAATATGCATGTAATGATTCAGATTGAAAAAATGAAATGCAAGAAGAATTGGATCAAATAATAAAGAATGAAACATGGGAATTGGTCCCTAGACCTTATGAAAAGAATGTGATTGGAACTAAGTGGATATTCAAAAACAAAATGAATGAAGATGGGACAGTGATTAGAAACAAAGAAAGATTGGTATGTAAAGGATATGACCAAAGAGAAGGAATTGACTATTCTGATAAATTTGCCCATGTGAGTAGACTGGAAGCTATAAAGTTGTTTTTAGCTTATGCAACATTCAAGAACTTCAAAGTATATTAGATGGATGTCAAGTTAGCATTTCTAAATGGTGACTTGAAGGAGGAAGTCTACATAGAGCAGCCTAAAGGATTCAAACTTTCAAACAATCATGACATGGTATGCAGACTAAAGAAATCCCTCTATGGACTTAAACAGACCCCAGGAGTATGGTATGAGAGGCTTGATGGCTACTTAACAAAGATTAGATTCAAGAAGGGAGCAGTAGATTGCAACTTATTTATCAAAGAGACACCTGATGAATTACTAATTTTTTCTATCTTTGTTGATGACATTATTTTTGGAGGTAATGACAAACTTAGTGTAAAATTTTCCAAAGAAATGCAGAGTGAATTTGAAATGAGCATGATTGGTCCTATAAAGTAATTTTTGGGATTAAATGTAAGGCAAACAAACAGAGGTACATTCATAAATCAGCCCAAATATGTAAAGGAGATATTGAAGACATTTAAGATGGAATATTGCAAACCAATAAGCACTCCTATGATAACAGGAAGCAAGCTTTCTAAAGATGATTCCACAGTAGTTGAAAAGACACTATACAAGTCTATGATTGGAAAACTCATATATCTCACTCAATCTAGACTTGATATTTCTAATGTAGTTGGAATTTTTGGAAGATTTGCAGCTGAACCTAAACAGAATCACCTGATGGAAATAAAAAGGATATTTAGATACTTAAAGGGAACTATAAACTATGGTTTATGGTATCCTAACTTAGAGAATGTACAACTTCATGTTTATACTGATGCTGATTGGGAAGGTTGTGTTGATGACAGAAAGAGTACCTAATGAGGAGCATTATTCCTTAGAGACAGATTGGTCACTTGGACAAGCAAGTAAAAAAATTGTATTTCTCAGTCAACAGCTAAAGCATAATATGTAGCAGAAGCATTGAATTGTTCTACAATTTTTTAGATCAAACAGATGATAAAAGAATTTGGAATTCAGATTGATTATCCTATTGTTATTCACTATGACAACACTAGCATTATCAATATGCAAAGAACCCTGTGATGCATGCAAAGACAAAACACATTGAAATAAAATATCATTTTCTAAGAGAAAAAGTTGTAGATCACAAAGAAGTAAAGTTGGATTATGTAAGCTCACTAAAGAACAATTAGCAGATATTTTTACAAAGCCTTTATCAAAAGATACTTTTGAGTATCTCAGGGAGAAGATGGGAGTAATTCCCTTTCCTGAGTCTGATTAAAATGTGCAGCAAAAGCACCAGTCCTTGGTGACTGATGAATGTTTGACTACTCTACTTATGGAGTAGTACATGTGCTTAATAGTATTTGGCACCCTTTGCCAATGATGTCAAAGGGGGAGTATATAGTAAGGGGGAGCATATACTCTGGGGGAGTATATAATCATGAAAATAAAAACACAGTAAGAGGAGCTACAGTGAAGAGGAACCTTTAATGAGGATATTGAGAATATTGTAAAAAGAAGGAGGATACTTTGGGTTGATCATGTTTTTCATATCATATGTTTCCATCAATGTCAAAGGGGGAGATTGTTGGAGATTTTCTTCTGTGCAAATAGTTGACTGTATGTTTGTCATTGATGACAAAATATGGTATACAGTAGTGAAATGTATTCACTTTTCAGTATGGATATGTGGAATCCTTGCATGGTTGTTTTTATGTTTCAGACATAGTTACTACACCATGTAAATATACGAAGATTTAGATGTTCAGTAACAACTGAGTTATGTTACTCTATTTGCCAAACACAGTTTTAGAAGATTGTTCTTAGAAATTCAATAGTAATTTTATTGATTCTTTAGTTGTGTCTATCTATGAGATATGTGTGCTTAGATTAATGTTTAGTTATGAGTCTAAGATAATTAACCAAAGGCTCAAAACATGTTTCATCCGAAGCATGACATTTGGGTAATTTTGGTGGAGCCGACTTTGTGAAGCGGTGTGTCTATTAATTTTGAGTTGTGTGGTTCTAATTATGTTGCATTCTTAGTTTAACCGACTTGAGAAGCATTGGAGGGATTACTAAATCCGACAAAGATCATATCTTTTGGAGAAGATACTTATAGTAGTTCGTTTGAAGATCACCAAGTGGATGATAAGAAAAGAGATAGAAGAAGGACAGAATATAATACTGATTGTTTTAGGACAGTAAAGTCATTTCATTCATCAAATAAAGATCTATGTGAAGAAGTAGAGAGTGTATACAATTCATTATAACTGATCAAGATAGTGGGTCTACTCAAACAATTCATTATCAGATATAGTTTGTATCTGTTTTCTTGAAGGTTGTAGCCTTCACCATTTTAGCAGTGGTGTTGTGTTCTGTGTTATCTTATTGTGCATATGCTTGATTGTATTCTGTACTTAATTAGAGAAAAATAATTTAACTAGATGATAGCTGATTAACCCCCCCTCTAAGTTATCCCTAGGGACTATTCCAATAGTTTAACCATTAAAGCATAAAATCCTCTTAACCGAGCAGGACTTAAAAGTATTTTACAATTGAGATACATCCCAAGGAGTATCAAAAAGTTTGATCACAAAAGTAGCATTGGATATGCCGGATACCTATTTATAGGTCAAGTGAGTGTTTGATCAAGGATGGTAGCATTAGATACCAGATACTAGTTGAAAAACTATTTCTAAATCCTCTAATAAGGTCACACCTAACAATGTGTTTGTAACCTTTAACAGGGTAGCCTCTTAACATGACTCACTTCATAAGTGTGAAAATTTGGGGTACCAGTCCTAGTGGTTTTTCCCTTAACAGGGTTTCCATGTTAAAATCCTTGTGTTATGTGTTTATGGTTTATTACTTTGCTATTTTACATTTCACATATGCATTTCTATATTGATCGGTATACTCTTCATATTTACTATCTTTTGGTAAATAGTTAATTGCTTATCGGTAATCATACAGAAGAGAGATTAACAAAGCAATCCGACAAGTACAAAATTGATAAAATTATTTCAAGGCATACATCTTGTAGGATAGAAGATAACTTGAGACATAATCTATGGTTATAAGTTTTAAAGGGTTGATTTAAGGATTAATTTTTGAGGCCACTGATTCACCCCCCTCTCAATTATTACTAACAATTGGTATTAGAGCTTTTGTTCTTAGAAGGAAGGTTTCAAGACCTAAGCTAAAGGTCACAAGATGAATAGACGAGATGTGCCCAAGTTGAACAAAGATAATTTTCTTCATGGAAGAGAAGAATAAGACTCCACTTATCAGGTATTGGTAATGATGTTACTCAATACTTAGATGTTGGATATGTGTTTCCCACGGGAGCACCAATAAAAGAAAAATTGAGAGAGAAGCATGAGCAAAATTTTGTGATGATAGAGCTTGCTTCCTCACTCTCTTATGCTAAATTTGAAGATGTCAAAACCTACAAGAATAAAAAGAAGATGTGGGACAAATTGATGCTTGTACATGGTGGTGACAAGAATGTTTTGAGAGCCAAGATAGAAAGCCTTAGAGGAAAGTTTGATGATATCAAAATGAAAGAAGGTGAAAACATCACTCAATACAACACAAGAATCAAAGATGTATTCAATTCTATCTAAGGAGTTGGAGGTGTACTAGAAGAAGATACAATGGTAAGTAAAATTCTAAGAACCTTACTGCCTACTTATGCTATTAGAGTATCTTCCATTCAAGAAATGAGAGCAGCAGCAAATAGAAATTTTACTCTAGACAGTTTGATTGGAAGACTGATTTCATTTGAGATGAATAATTCTGATAATAGTGTCTTACCAAACATAGAGTCTACATTCAAAAATTCTATGAGAATAATTAAATCAAGTCATAAAAACACTATGAGAAAAGATAGTGATAGTGAAAGTGAAGAATATGATCTTGATTAAATTGAATCACTTATGGCTAGAAGAATGCAAAGAGGCAAAGGTAAATATAAAGGTAAATTAACAATTGTTTGTTTTATTTGTGAAGAGATAGGACACTTTTCTACAAGATTTCCTAACAGAAGAAAAGATGACAGAAGGAATGATAGATCATTTGAAAAGAACTCTAACAGAGGTGATTACAGAAGCTACCAACAATTAGAAAGAAGAGATTCCCGAGACTACAAGGACAAAGGAAAGAAGGTCAGTTACCTAGAAAAATACAAAGATGATGAAACTAACACCGAATCTAATGAAGGCATCAAGATGGTGTTTGTGGAAGTAAAATATGATTTAGATGATGATAAAGAAAGGTATGTAGAAAAACCCTCATATCTAAAGTTAGCAAAAATGATGTCTGGATCATAGATAGTGGCTGCACTCACCATATGACCGGTGATAAGAAAAAGTTAGAGAATTTTGAATACTATAAAGGTGGTTCAGTAAGAATGGGTAATGACACACCTTGTTCAGTTGAAGGTAGAGGAATAATAATGTTTAATAACCAGATAAAATGTGAAAATTCTTATTAGATAAATGGATTGAATTATAATCTATTGAGTGTTTTTCATTTGAATAATTCAGGTCACAAAGTAGCATTTGAAAATAAGAAGACAAAGATCTTCAATAAATTAGGAAATCTGATTGGTCCTGGTGAGCAGACAAAAGGTAACTTATTCTATCTGAATGATACTGACACCACTTGTTTGATTGCTACAAATGAAGACATATGGTTGTGGCACAAAATATTGTGTCATGTGAATTTTGACAACATGATAA
>MU224516.1:190488-206299 GCA_018584345.1 Thuja plicata
AAAATCCATACATCTGATGCAATTCTAGAATTAGTCCATACTGATTTATGTGGACCTATGAGGACAAATATTTATTATGGAGATAGATATTTTATTCTCTTTGTTGATGATTACTCTAGAATGATGACAATCATGTTTCTAAAAGAAAAATTAGAATCATTTAAGATGTTTAAATGGTATAAGGCAATGGTTGAAAAGCAAAGTGGTAAAGAATTAAAATGCTTAAGGTCTGATAGAGGAGGGGAATCTATTTCAAATGAATTCACTAACTTTTGTAATGAGCATGGAATCAGAAGACGAGTCTCTGCACTGAGAATACCACAACAAAATGGAATTGCTAAAAGAAGGAACAAATCCATAGTTGATTGTGCAAGGACACTAATGACAAAGAAAGACATCACCCAAATCTTCTAGAGGGAAGCTGTGAGTACTGCTGTTTACACATTAAATAGAGTACAATTGAAGAAAGACACCAAGAAGACACCTTATGAGCTATGGTATGGATACACATCCAATGTGAGTTATTTCAAAAAATTTGGCAGTCAGTGTTATATCTTAAAAGATGAAAGAAATGGAAAAATTGACTCCAAGAGTGATGAAGCAATCTTTCTAGGGTATTCTACCAAGAGCTAGGCTTATAAATGTTTAAACAAAGCCTCTAACACAATTGTTGAAAGTGCAAATGTAAAGATAGATGAATTTGCAGAGAAGAATGAAAAGGAAAGCACTAAAGAACAAGAGGACTACAATAGGTTTTCTTACAAAGAGGAACCTAACACTCTAGCCGACCAACAATGTAGAGCTCCCGAGCAACAGATCATTGCACCCGAGCATAAGGCTACAAATATCGATGATCAGAACATTGCTCAAGATGATGCACAAAGTGATGGAGAATAGAATAAATAACAAAATGATGATCAAGATGGTAGACAAAGAGCTGAACCTGTACTTGCAATATATGTCAGAAGGAACCATCGACATAACCAGATCATAGGAGATAAAAAGGCTGGTATGAGAACCAAAAGCAAGTCTCTAAATACAAGATGTCTTATTTGTGATTATGAGCCCAAATCTGTCAATTTTGCAATTGATAATGATGAATGGATAAGTGCTATGAATGAGGATATTTAGCAGATAGAGAAAAAAAAGACATGGACACTTGTACCGAGACCAGATGACAAGAATGTCATCAACACAAAATGGATATTCAGGAATATGCTGAATGAGAATGGAGAAGTCATGGGAAATAAAGCAAGACTAGTATGCAAGGGGTATGCACAAGAAGAAGGTATTGACTATGGAGAGACCTTTGCACCTGTTGCTAGGATAGAAGGAGTGAGAATATTACTTGCATATGTTGCGTGTAAATGATTCAAGGTATATCAAATGGGCGTCAAGTCTGCATTCCTAAATGGAATACTTGAAGAAGAGGTATACATTGAACAACCAGAAGGGTTTGTTGATCCAGACAAGAGGGACATGGTATGTAGACTTCATAAAGCCCTGTATGGATTGAAACAAGCACCCTGAGCCTGGTATGAAAGACTTCATTCCTATCTTAAAATTATTGGATTTGTAAGGACTAGTGAAAATAGTAATCTTTATTTGAAGGAAGATAATGATGCTAACATTTTGATTGCTGAGATATTTGTTGATGACATCATATTTGGAGGCAATGATATGCTATGCAAATCATTTGCAAATGAGATGAGAAAAGAGTTTGATATTTCTATGTTTGGAGAGATTAAGTTCTTTCTTGGTCTATAGATCATGCAACAAGATGAAGGTATTTTCATTACACAATCCAAGTACATCAAAGAAGTACTAAGAATATTCAAGATGTAAGAATCCAAACTAGTTGGAACACTGATGGCAACTAGATGTAAGCTGACAAAGGAGGAAAAGTCATCAGAGGTAAATAAAACTTTGTACAGATCAATGATTGGAAAACTCAGGTATGTTGTACATACTAGACCAGATATTGTACATGTAGTAGGAATAGTTGCTAGATTTTTTGCTAATCCCAGAGAATCACATATGACTACTATGAAAATAATCCTAAGATATTTGAAGAATATCAAGGAATGTGGCTTATGGTATAGAAGAGAAGGCAAATTTGAATTTCAATTTTTTACTGACACTGATTGGGCTGGAAATATTGATGACCGAAAGAGCACAATTGGTGGAGCATTGTTTATGGGTGACAGAGTTGTCACATGGATCAACAAGAAGCAAGGATGCATCTCTTAGTCTACTGTAGAGGCAAAATATGTTGTTGCTGCTACAAACTGCTCAAATATTGCATGGATCAAAAAGTTACTGCGAGGTATGCATATAAAATTTTTAGAACTAGTAATTATTTACTATGATAATAGAAGTACAATAAACATTTCCAAGAATCCAGTCATGCATGCTAAAAAAAATCATATTGCCATCAAGTATCATTATTTGAGAGAACAAGTTCAGGGAAAGGAAGTGATACTTGAGTATGCGCAATCAAAGGAATAGTTGGTCGATATCTTCACCAAGCCACTGCCCAAGGATGCATTTGCATACTTCAGAAAAAGAATAGGGGTTAGACCCTTGTCTACTGGTCAGTAAGCTAACTAGAAGGCTGCATCAGTTTGCATATTATTCAAATATCATTCATGTTGATGCAAGCAAAGAGATGGATTTCATAGATACATCTATACACGGAAAGGTATTTATCTACACCGAGCACCAGAGTTGTTTTTGGTGGATTGGAAAATTAAAGGAATATATTATGGATAGAAAATATCTAATTGGCATCATTATCAAATACTTGTTTGAAAAAAATGTTTGTTTGGAATTGTTGTCAAAGGGAGAGAGATATCTCATTATCATGTAGAGATTATATCTATTATCAACTCAGGGGGAGATAATATCCATCAAAGTATCCAAAGGGAGAGTACACACAAAGGAAGAGAATTGCTTACAAGAGACATCACAAGAAAAGATAATAGTCAAAGGGAGAGAGTTTTACACAGAAGGAGAAAAGATCACATTAGAGAAAGAAATATTCTACATCTATCGAGTGAAGGGATTGAAGATAGAAAGAAAGCTGCAAGAATCAAATCAAATCTATTTGAGCTTACCGATAGCCAGAAATTTGTATTAGTTACATTAGAAAATCTTGATGAAACTATATATTTCATATTGTATTAGTAATAGTATAGTATGATAATGTAGTATGTTGCCATCAATGCCAAAGGGAGAGATTGATGACATGTAACTGATTGAATTTTTGAAGATGTTAAGTTGATGATTATGCAAGGAATTAAATCAGTTAATGTAGTGTATTGTCAATGATGTCAACTTGATATAATTTGTATGGTCATGAGAATATTGCCAAAGACTTCAAAGAACTGATGAATCAAAGGCTATGCTATCAGTAATGCATACAAGTCAAGTATTCACTAAGTGACTGCATACACCAACATAGTGCACACTGATGGTGAAAGTAAAAAACCAAAGTCACAGTGTTACCCGACGAGCTAATGCACAAGATTACTAACAAGCAGAGTTATAGTGTTTCCCGACGAGAAAAGCACAGAGTAACCCGATGGAAAGAATTTCAGTGTTGCCCGATGGAAAAGACAAGGATGTAGATCCCGATGTCAACTGAAGCCACAGTGATAGAAGAGTCAGTTATCACTGATAACTAACTGAAATTTGACCGACAGAATAGAGATTTCATAAAAAAAAAATGCTTAGCTCTCAAGAAGCTAAGGATATAATTAACAGATACTTATCATTAAAGCCAGAGATAAGTAATTGATTTAAAGCTGATTTGTCTAGTTGGCATGAAGATCTCATTGAGATAAATCAGGAGTTTGCTTTAAATCTATTGGCGAGAATTGTGGAACACACCAACAATCAAGAAAGCCAAGAAAAGGGGAAATCATATCTATATAGAGACAAACCCAATTCATTACAAATGGGGAAGTTGTGGGGTGAACAAGAGAAGAGGAAAGATGCTAAAGAAAATCTAAAGAAGAAGGAAGTCTTAATTCAGTCCTAAACAACAAGCTAGAGGAAAGAGCTAGATTCTGCAGATACCGACGAACAGTGAGACAAGCATCACAGAGCATAACAGTGTGGAACAAAGGTATAAGTAATTATATTGATCAGAGAGGTAATGGAATTACAATAGATCTAAAAATCTGAAATTGAGTTGTGTGTATGAATAGATCATTAGTGTTTCAGTTTAACCATTGAAGCATAAAAGCCTCTTAACCGAGCAGGACTTAAAAGTCTTTTACAATTGAGATACATCCCAAGGAGTATCAAAATGTTTGATCACAAAAGTAGCATTGGATATGTCTAATACCTATTGACAGGCCAAGTTAGTGTTTGATCAAGGATGGTAGCATTAGATGCCAGATACTAGTTGACAAACTATTTCTAAATCCTCTAACAAGGTCACACCTAATAGTGTGTTTGTAACCTTTAACAGGTTTGGCTCTTAACAGGGCTCACTTCAAAAGAGTGAAAATTTGGGGTATCGGTCCCAGTGGTTTTTCCCTTAACAGGGTTTCCATGTTAAAATCCTTCTGTTATGCGTTTATGGTTTATTACTTTACTGTTTTACATTTCACATATGCATTTCTGGATTGATTGGTATACTCTGCATATTTACTATGTTTTGGTAAATAGTTAACTGCTTATCGGTAATCATATAGAAGAGAGATTAACAAAGCAATGCGACAAGTAGAAAATTGATAAAAGTATTTCAAGGCATATATCTTGTAGTACAGAAGATAACTTGAGACATAATCTATGGTTATAAGTTTTAAAGGGTTGATTTAAGGATTAATTTTTGAGGCCACTGATTCACCCCCCTCTTAGTTATTACTAACATAATTTGTTAGAAGTATATTTTTACATAAAAAAGAGTTTCATATCTACTCATGTAATGCCATTAATAAAAGATTTTAAATAGAGGCATAAATGAATTAAACTCCTATTATGGTCATATCTAAGAAAACCACAACATGCAAAATAGTATGTGGGGTCACACCCATATAGAATAAGTTCTTTTCTAGCCATGTACTAATACCCCAAACTACGCATCAAGTCTTTTAAACTTAATTGTGGGAACAAAATGTTCTTCTCAAATCACCTCACGAGCTAGTTATCACAAGTTACTACTAGACAAATTTACATGCCTTATAGGAAGATGATAATAAGATTTGTTAATCTTTTATTGTTTAAACTCATTAAATTCTAAAGAAGAGGGAGAAATCGAATTCCGTTAAATTATTAGAGTTCAAAAGGAATGCATTCACTAACATGTCACCTAAATATAAACTTGAATAGGGATTTAGTGATTACGACCATTTTCTTCATGAATGAGAATTATATTGAAGAATACAAATTTTATTTCATCATTTCATTATTTGCTGACCATTTCTAAACATCGCATATTGACATCAGGATGACCCAAAAGAGGAAGCAACTAAGGGTGAGGTATATGAAGAAGAGGATAAACAATATATGTATTGAGATGGTATGGGCCTTCAAGAATAGGGCTTTAAAATAGAAAGAGAAATCGTCAACTATGGAGGATAAGTAGTGTGGGGAGAATAGGGAGATTAGGAGAAAAAACTTCTTAGCTACATGTTACGTTTTCTAGTAATGGATGATAACTTTTGGGAATGTAATTCACACGAGATAATATTTTATTGGGGGCATCTTGCTCATAGTAAATGTAGACATTTACATATTTAAATAAGAAAGAAGTTGATTTTTGTGTAAAATGATTACTGAAAAGAAAGAAAGCTTTGAAAGAAGCACAAAGTCGTGCTTTAAAGCTAGTAAACTCGTATACATTCATCTTACAACAAATAACTCTACTTAGCCAAGCCTCAATATCTAAAATTAACGAATGGAAAGTGAGGTTTAAGAAGTGGAACCCAACTGGCATTAGGTATTTTCATTTATGCATCCTCAAGGATGAAAATCAAAGAGACCTTCGTACACAACAAATTTGACTATAAGTCACCCATGAACCTTATTAGAGTGTTGCTTGAGCACAATCTGTAGATCGACGGGTGCAAGAAACATATCCTTTTCCTAAGTCTGAAAATGATTCTAGATTCTAATCCTTAATTGCCTACGTCGAGTTTTTCCATCTAAAGAATTCTAATTCATTTGAAACTAGGAAACTAAGACAATATTCTATAATAATTATAATATAAACATCATTCAAAAAATATCTATAAACGATCCTACTTATGTAGGAATCTCCTTGACCAAATAGTTCATTTATGATTGACATTCTATTTAATAATTCGGGAATGTCAATTACTTTCCCATTTTTAATATACTTTGAGTACCACTTACTCTTTTTTTTTAATATATAAAGTACCTTCACATTTTCAGTACCTTCACATGAGCAATATAAGAAAAACGAAATTCGAGCTAATACAAGCACACACGAACTAAATAGAAGCAAACTAATGGTAGTATCGGTCTATCAAAATTGTTATAAAGGGAAACTAAACTATGTAGAATGTCTTCTCTTATTAGAAAGTATTACTATTCTGATTGATTTTTAGTAAATATAAATATGAATCTCATTTTCAAAGAGAAAAAGTGACAAGTATTCTAATCAAGTTATTTTATTCCCTGCGTGGGAAAGCTCTTCATTGAGCATTTATACGAGACAAATTCAAGAGCTCAAATGCTCCACACAATACTGTTTTAAAGATTTTTACAGTATTTATTTAGGGCTTGCTCATGTTTGTGGTAGTACAGAACTCCTCGTGTGTTTACAGGGAAATAATCTCAGTGCACATTGAAGTTGGATGTCATATCGTCTCTTCAAAGTCTGTAAAATGAGCATCCTTTTGGGTCATTCATTTCACATCACAAGTTTCTCTATAGAGTCGATCTATTTAGTCAAAAGTATTCGAACAAATTTCATATATAGGTGTATTGAAATGGACAATAATGGCCACATTATCATTGAATTATTAGGGTTTGCCGACTTAATAAAGTGATTCTTACATCCTTGGCTTTCTTCTTTTATCATTATATTCTTTTGACTATGGAATATTTATTCTTTAATTGAATGTTTATTTTTAATTTCTTATTAGAAGTAATCATATTTATGGATTTTAAATAGATATTTGATTATACTTTTGTTTTTGTTTCATATTAATTATTTACACTAAGTTTTTAAAAGTGGGTGATATCAAAATACAAATTTTATTTTTATACTTAATTTTTTATTTTTCTATTTTTTTTTTAAATCTTTTTAGATTGTCATAAAACATTTAATGTTCAAGGAACTTTTATGATATGTAACCCCCCCAGTGCTAGTATTTTTAATTAACATCAATCCTTAATTCAATCAACCAATCATCTTCCTTTTAATTTAGTAGTGGCGCATTTTTAAGCTCAGTCGTTCACCATGGTGATGACAACTTGATATCACACTATATGCTTGTACTTGATAGCGTTTAGCTTTCATAATTAGGGCCACCCCAGGACCCAGACCTAAGCCTTAAGGGTTCACTCCTGATGACCCTTCCCATGTATTTTCTCATGGGAAATCAGAGGCTTTGTAGTTCACAATTTGAGGTAGTGTACTCTCTCCTCTTGATGAGATCTCTGATCTCTTTAATCTTAACTATTAGTTAAGGGAAACCATGAAGTTGGTCTAATCCAATAAAATATATCAATTGCCATTAGGTCTTTGTTCCATACCCATAATTATCAATCATTAATTTTACCAACTTACATATACTCACAAGGGTCATATCAATAATCACACAAATAGTGACTATCTCGAGCATAGACAATATATACAAAGGATTAGCTCATACACAACATAGGTACATAAGATGACTACATTTTCCATACATCTCATACACAGTGAGTAGCTCCAACATATATGAAAAGGACACTAATAGATTAATCATGAATGTATCATAAGATAATAATTAATGGGTCATACCAGCATCATAAATATAATAGTGACTGAAGCATATACAATAGTTCACCATCTGCTATCCATAGCGCATCACAAAGAGAAGGAGTGTTTGTGCAGTGTGCCCTACACCATGGGCCTCATTCCTTTCCCTGAATATTTGCACCAATGGATAAATATGAAGAGGATTCATAGCATCCCTACTATAATGAGTGTTATCCTTTATCCTAACAATGTGAAGTATATAATTTCCATATCAAGCTATGCCAAAAAACATACTAAAAGGTTTGTCTAATCACCACCTATATATTCTTCATTATAAACTCTCTTCCGTGCGGTCTATTGGAAAGGTAAGAAATGCAAGTGTTCATACATGTAACTGGCCCCTAGGCCCACATTCTCCTGATGGAATCAATCCAATTCCCTAGATCAAGGTGGGTATCCCTCAAGTGCATACAATCGATGGTCACCATCTTCTACCTAGGTGGTATGACTGACAATTTATTAACATAATACGTTCCTTGACTATGGTCAATCTTAAATGGACAAGCTTATCTTCAGGGTATTGGCTAAATAGCCAACTAAAATGTAAAAATAATAAAGCCGATTGAAAAAAAACCAAGTGTCCCCCTTGGTAAGATACTACGTTTTAGTTTTCTGCTTAGACATTGCCTATAGTAGGTCATAAGATTTATCATTCAGTGATCACCTCAGATAGAGAGGACTACTCTACATGCTAGAGGAATACAAACCTTTACATATGCCCCCATAGGGTCCTAACTCCATCCGTTGTTATAGAAGTATGCACTTGTACTTGGCCTAGCATTACAACTAGAAGAGAGGATCCTAATTTAGAACAAGTAGTTTGTAATTGATTAATGTAGAAGTTCCTAGATGCCCACTACAGATCATTTGAAAGCGATATGTATTAGTCTCTATTAATTCAGTATGTGGGAATCCATAAAGGAGAAAGTGGAAGATAGTGATTTTAATTTTGATGTATACATGATTGAAAATTATTCTTACAATACATTCACACACTTGTTCTACTATCACATTCTCTTTTCTAAATATCCCCTTGTTCCTTTTGTACCATATACTCCAGAAAACTATAGAAGGGGTTATTTGTGATGACCCTATTTTTAGAAGGTTGTGACAGTGACTTCGTTAGCTCATCATCATGACCCTTGTGAGTTGATGCAGGGTTTTGAGGGTCCCAGCTGGCAGACTTGCTATTTTTAGTAAGTCTGGACTTACTATTTTTAGTAAGTCAATAGTCAGTTTCCACTTCTGACAGGGCAGTATCGACAGTGATCATTTTTCCAGACGATATTCAGTTATGCAATTCTTGGACTAGGTACTTACTATTTATAGTAAGTCTATTTTTGGCAGTTGCCATTTTTGGCAAGGCAGTGATGAGCATGTTGGTCAGTCAGTATGGCAGGTGTTGCAGGAATCGTCATCAGAATTATATTTGATAATTACTTGTATTAATTAATAACAATATGGTATTAATTAATAATAAGGCGATATTATAATAATAATAATACTTTATTATTATTATAATGTTTTGGAAGTTTATATTATGAAGAGCATTTAACTGATGATGGTTTTTGGAAACTTTGGAGACCCAGGGATTATAAATATAGGCTCATTTATGAAGTAGAGGATCAGATAATTGTCAATTGCATTTTGATATAAATTTGGGAGAAGAAGCCAAGGGTTTCTGATTTTAGTTAGCCATTGGAGAGCGTCAATTCTTCAGTGTTGCAACCATTTGAGGTGGTGAAATATCCACTGAATTTGGCATTCAGGAGAGCTTCACTTTGGATTTCTATTTGTGCTTAAAGTGAATGAATAATAGAAGGGTTTGAAGAATATTGAGGACTATCGAGTGCAGATCTGAAGATTCATCATTGGCAGCCATTAGTAATTGTTTTTTTAAAGTTTGTTCTTGCTGCTATGGTGCACGCAAATAGTGCACGTGAACAGTGTGCATGAACAGTACCGCACTATAGTACCTGCGCTATAGTATTTGTGCTTGATTTTGATCACAACTTTCATCTCCGTCATTGGGAATCACTATTATCAGGTTCCTCTTGCAACTATTAGTAGTTAGCATTGTAATCTTAGGCATATAATTTTACTGTTGTGAGTGATAACTTAGAATCAGATTTGGCACTTCTGTAGTCATTATTGTAAGCCAATTAATCTTGGCAAATTCATAGCAACATTGTACTTGGGAATGAATTCAATAAAGAAGATATATGTTGCATACCATTTGTTTGATGAAATGTCTTTCTAATAGCATATATGATCAGCATAATAGTTGCATGCCAATTGTTTGTCAAAATGTCAGTTGGTTGTAGGTATGCATTCTATATCTAGTTTTCATGTATATTCATTGAAAATACCAAAAAGAACTACACTTGCATATTAGTTATTTGTAAGAGGTATGGTAAACATATTTTGCACGCATTCTAAATTTCTTGGCATCATTCAAACTATATCAAACAATTTGAAACACAAAAATCAGAATAGAGGAAGGCATCATACAAAATGTTTGACAATATTCCTTGAACACAAAAATCAGTCTATTTGGGCAAGGGGTTCTTACATTGGTATCAGAGCTTGCCTAAAATAAACCACAGTTCAGTGTTTGTCAAAGTTAGAGCCACAAGGGGTTCTTACATTGGTATCAGAGCTTGCTTGCAAAGTGTTTGACAAATTTTCAAACATCCAAAATTAAACCATAGTTCAACGTTTGTCAAAGTTAGAGCCGCAAGGGGTTCTTACATTATTCTCCATATTGCATCAAAAAAAGAATCTTTATGCAGGAAAGGTTATCCTACTAATTGTTACCTATATGAGTTTGGAAGTGGACCACACCACTTTAACTTGCTAAAAAACCATCTCCAACACTCTTGGGAGAAGGGGAAAGTGACCAATAAGTGATCTGTGGAGTCATTTTCAAATCAAAACAAAACACAGTTAAATGCTTTTGTTACACCAAATTTCACTAACCTGGAACTTGTTAGGATTCTATTGTGAATAGATAACCAAATAAATGCTCCTACCTTTGGGAGAATGGAAACATGCAAATAAAATGAAAATTCCCTTCATGGTGTTTGGTCCACTACCCCTTCATAGGAATGACATCCCTTTTTTACATTATAGATGCCATTTTTAATTCTGACCCATATTAACTTGCCATACTCCATAGAGAAGTAAATAATCCTTTGATTTAAAATCTCCTTTAAAAAATCCTTTTCACCTTGGGTAATGGGTAGAGATGAGAGATCCCTCCAATAGTGTCTACTTGGCCATATGAAGTCACAATCTGTCAGTAATACTTTTCCTTTTTCCCCCATTCATGTTGCAAGATACTCCTAGGATTTTGAAGATTTGGTATCCAACAAAGTGGAGGGAATTTGTGTTTTAAAGTGTGTTCCCTTGGTCTCGGTCAGGCCATGCAATAGTTGGAGACAAGGGTTTAACAACATCCTTTGGATTCTATAAGTCTATTGGTTGTATCAGGCATTAATAGTTTGAGCTTTTCGTGCAATGACAACCACCCAGTCTAAAAATTAGTATCAGAGCTAAGGTCACAGGTTCCAACCTCATGCATGTCTCAAGGGTCAGATTATTTCAAGATGTGTTCCCTTGGTCTTAGTTACGCCATGCAACGGTTGGTGACAAGGGTTTAATAGCCTCCTGTGGATTCTATAAATCTAGTGGTTGTATCTAGCATAAATAGTTCAACATTTTGCTGCAACAACAACCACCCAATCTAACAATTTGTTCCATGATTCTTCCCAAAATAAGGATTTATCCCCTGCCTTCACATTTCAAGATAGATATGGAAGAATGACCTCCTTTCTTCTAATAATAAATTTCTACATAGTGGGCCCTTTTACGAGATTAAGGATGGTGAATATTCTCTCCTACAGGAGCTCATCTAAATATTTTGTTCTAATGATCTGAACCCCTAGGGAAGAATCTTTTTTCATATATTTTTCATACAACTTTGGCACAAGGGTTAAAAGTTCTTTCTTCTATACTCTTAATACCTTTCACCTTCCAATTTAGTTTTGTATATTATATCCCAAGATATTAAGGGGATTACCCTTCTAAAGAAAGTCTCTCATACATTTCTTAAGTGATTGAATTACCCCTCTCGGTGAAGGAAGAAATAATATTACATAGTTTGGAATTGTTCTTATGATTGACTTGTTTAGCAAAATCCTTCTTCACAAAGATAACAAACATTCATTCTAAGAAGAAATCATATCCCTAATGGAATGCAAAGTATTTTTCCAATAATATGCTTTATTCAAGCCCAGAAAGAAAGGGATTCCCAAGTATTTTCATGGTGTTTATGCTTTACTAAATCCTAGATATCTTTGAAGAAGAGGAACTAATATCCCTTTTTCTATTAAAGTAGAATATCTTTGACTTTCTAGCACTATTCTTCTTTCTAGAGTGATGCCAAAACATCCTCGGTTCTTAGAATTCCTGCATAAAAAAATATCTTTCCTTTCTAGTTTATTCATGTTTAATTAGTTTCTATGTTTGTTGTAGCATTCCTCGTAATTGGATCATTTTCTATCATGGACGTTGTGGCATGTTCTTGACATCATGGCTGATATTCCTTTGTCTCTACACCTTGATTATTTTCTTCTCAGTGGAGATCTCTTCAAATTTTTGGCCTAGATTTATTTGTTCTTCATGTTTCACTTCCTAATGGAGCTTCAAGAGCTTGCAAACCATTTTTTTGGTTTGCGCACTATCTTGGCATATCATTGGATGATTGTGGGCTCGTGGCTGACCTCCCTTTTTGTGCACACTTTATTTCAAGTATTTTTGGAGGAGTTCTTCATGATTTAGGTCCTGAGATATTTTGAATGTTATGTTTTCCCTTACCTTGGAGAATGTGATCTTCCATGGTCAACTTATTTCTTGCAAACATTGTATATATTAATGTACTTAATATATTAATAGGTAGCTTTTTATAGAATAATATCATGGAGGTTAGTATAGAGGATATGTTTGGATAATATATGGAATTAGGAATGTATGCATAGAATGTAAGCTTGCATGTTGCTGGCCAATTATATGGAATTTAATGAATGTGTTAATGGAAAGATCTGATATTGCATGTTTCCAATTAATTATTATTCTTATTCTTGTTGTTTCTGCTCCACGTGACTTAGGCTACGTGGTTTCTACTAATATCTCTTAGGTCCCTAAATCCTTGAATGTTTCATATTGTTTCAGAGTGATTTTTTGCTCATGTGTTAGCTAATCTTTTGTTCTTAACGTTGGAAATCCCTAAAATTATTTTTGTGGGGTTGCAGATTGAGGATCTGACCCACAATTGTGGAGGACTTTTGAAAGATGGATCATAGAGAAAATTATACTAGTTATAAACCTTTAGGGGGTTGTGGTTCTTAAGGCATCCCATCCGTGAATAGATCTCTGACTTGTGGCAGGTTGCAAGCGTGTTCAATAGATCAACGAGTGAGAGGAAATTGAAACCTTGTAGTTAGATCGCCAAGCAGACGCAGTTGCACCAGAGTGAAGGGAGAGATTCTTCTAAGAAGTATGAACCCTAGAAGGATATAATAGATGATGGAATACTTTATAAGTCATTTGAGGAATGAGATCCGAAATGCGTTGGCTGGTTTGTGGAGGAATCTAGAACTCGAGGATGAATATGAAGAGGTTGAAAAAGAACTTGAGATTGAAGAGGCTGGAGGACCAAAAAATGAGAAAGGAGAGATATTTATAAGGGTAGAGGAAAAATTAGGTAAGATTCATTAAATGGATATTTCTAATTCTTTTATGCAAAGTGGAGCAGGGTAAGGGTGATTATGAGACCAAACCTCTAAATCTTCAACCACTTACCAATTGAATCACTATTGTAAATCTATCCTTATTCCTTACCTTAGTACCTCTTCAAAACTATCACAAGGATCCTCAAAATCCACCATTCAATCCCTTTGTGTAGGACAAGTAGTAAACAAACTCTTTCCATTCACACCAAATAATATGTCTCCAAATTCATGACAAAAGATCCTTCAAGATCCCTCCTTCCAATCATCACTTGTGCATAACTCATCCAAATTATTCTTAGGGAGTGGTCTAAGTTTCAAATAGTCATATAAAAAATTATTAGGACCCTCAAAAGACTCCTAAGTTATCCTTTCAACTCCAAAAGAAAAACTATCATTATCGGCCTAATAAATTAGTCATTCTAGTAGCCCTTGGGACCAGCTTTTTCAGTGATAACTTTCTAAAGTCTAAAAGGATTTGAGAAAAATTAGGGATTTAAAAACCCTTTAATTAGGTACACTTCCCACAATAGACTTAGGCCATGAATCTACTTCTGTACCCCTGAAAGTGTTCTGTGATCAGAGACCTAATAGGCCAACTTAGGTTTGTTCAAAAAAGCCAATACTCATACATGGATTAAAATAAATTTTATCAATGATAGAGATAGTTCTTCCTATCCCCAATAACACTAAATAATACATTAAAACAATAACTATCCACTATAAGGAAACTATTTACGCACTTGAGTTTCCTTACAAGTGGTATCAGAGCCTGATCAACTTTTGATCCTAGTTGTTGGGTAGGGTTTTTTGAGCTAATCTCAAGTTGAGTGGGAGTTTTTTTTGTGCAGAGCATTCTGAATCTTATTTGTAGATTGAGATGGCAAGTTCCTCATACAGTAGAATGGATCTAGAGAAATTAAATGGCACTAATTTCGAGTTGTGGAAACTCAAGATGGAAGACATGCTTGAAGACCACGATCTATGGGAGGCTACTTCACTTGCTGTGAGACCTGCAATGATATCTCAAGCGGATTGGGAGATCAAGGATCAGAAGGCTAAGGGTCTCATCAGAATCTGTCTAATAGATGCCATTCTTCTGAATGTTCTTGATGAGACTACTATAAATTCTTTGTGGACAAGGCTTCGGTTTGTGTATCTGGCCAAATCTCTGGTGAATAAGTTGTTCCTGAGAAAGAAGTTGTATTATTTAAGAATGGAGGAAGGTGGATCCGTAATTGATCATCTCAATGCATTCAATTTATTGATTGCATAGTTGGCATCATCCGGTGCCAAGATCGAGGAGAAGGATCGATGTACGACCCTTCTTTTTTCCTTGCTGGATTCGTGGGACCATCTTGTGATGGCTCTCGGAACTAATATAGTCACATTCTGTATGGATGATGTGGTGTCTTCATTTCTATCTGAGGAGATGTGAAGAAAGCCTTCGGATTCATCTAAGGAAGCCCTTGTTGTTCATGGGATATCCAATGACAAAGGAAAGCAGAATGACAATAAGTCAAAGAAGGGAAGATCCAAATCCCGTGGGAGTTCTAAAACTCTTTGAAAGCCCAAGGCGAAATGTTGGAACTATGATAAATGTGGGCACTTCCAGAGGGATTGCAAAGAACCGAAGAAGAAGAAGAAAGGCTCAGATTCAACTTCTGAAAAATCTCAAGAAGATGGAGATACTTTTATTGCAGCTTTGGCAGCCCATGCATTCGATGATGTGTGATTAGTAGACTCGGGTGCTTCTTTTCACATGACCTCTCATCAAAACTGGTTCTCAAAATATGAAGAGTTTGATGGTGGAAGGGTGTACTTGGGTGATGATTCTCACCTAAAGATAGTTGGACATGGAAGGGTCACTATCAGATTTCCTGATGGATGAGCAAAGGGAATCAACGGAGTTATGCACATTCTGGGTTTGGCACAAAACCTATTATCTATAAGTATGTTGAATGATGTAGGTGTGCAAGTTGTCTTTTTGAAAGATGGATGCAAGATGATGAGAGGTTCT
>MU224516.1:243144-256824 GCA_018584345.1 Thuja plicata
GTGTGTGTGTGTGTGAGCCTCGATTTACACCCAAATTTAAAATTTCAAAATTTAAATTTCCCTTGATTTTTTAACCTCATTGAACTAGGTTCATATGGTCCAGTTAGTTCACATCATACCCACTTTCATTCAAGAATAGGCCTTGAACCAGTTTGAATCAGTTCAAAATGATTCAACTGGTTCAAATAGGTTGAGGAGGTTCGATATGAGTTTAAATTGTACAAAAGGGTTCACATGTTTATCGAGTTAAAATATGGCCAGGTTATGTGCAGAAGTTCAATGATGCAGATTCAAGGTTCAAAGACAGTTCAATTCAAAAATAAAAATTTTAGAAGTTAAAGATCACAAGGTTTGGGGGTTCAAATATATGAATGGTTGTAGATTCAATGAGTCTACAAAGAGTCACCTCCTCCTTCAAGTTGTAAATCCCCCTCAAACTCGACTATCATAATTAAACAATTTGTTCATCATTGAAGTCTGATGTGGTGTCAGGACGCTACGGGTGTAATTTATGTTACAGGAAGGACATTTAGAAAAACCAGTTCTTCTTCAAAAGACTTTCCCTATATCATTTTAATAGGAAGAACCTCCTCGACAAATGAAACTATGGCACACTTGACGCAAATAGATGAACATCGATGCAAGGATTCAAAACAAAGGATTAGGCCCATTGATTGAAGATCAGTATGTGATCAGATCGTATATGTGGAAAGATACAAGTAAATCATTTGAAAAAATGGAAATTCACATGTTTTGCATGTAGATACCTTGGGTGGTTGAAATCATAGTTTGATTAATTACCCAAATGCAAGACTTCAAGTAGATGGTGTATATATTTTAATGGACGCGTACCAACATAAAAATTATACCCATTTGTTAATGGGGATAACGCCAAATGACATGATATGTCCCTCTAGAAATGCATCAAGCCCGGTCATTCGAAGGCATACGTTATGCCATCATAAAGATGAGCTAGTGATCGATAAGATCAATGTCTTCTATGAAATAATATACCACCCACATACTGATGCACTATAAGCGGTCCTCATGATAAGAAAATAAGGGGTCAAAGCTTAGAAATGGCTTTCAACCACAAAGATTTTAGGTATGCAAGTGAAGAAGATATACAAAGGAGCGGGGATTTGATTCTTTAGTTCATCGATAAAGCCTCCTTAACAGTGGCTTTCGACCATAAAAGGTGGTGTGAATATGAGCACATATCGCAGGTGTCCAAGTTTCTACATTATGAGATCAACAAATTTAACAATGCATCCGTAGACAATCTGTGATGACATATACAAACATACATAGAGGGATGAAGAATAGCGGTGAAATGTTTGATAGAATGTTAGCTATTAAAAGGAGGACATCGGGGTAGTCAATAGTCTCTCGAGTGCCATGGGAAAATGTCATGGGAGAATGAGGCATCATTTGAAGTGGCCTTATGCGACTCAAATGGGAGATCCCAATTAGAGACTAAGTAGCAAAAATATTTGATTATGACCATGATCGGTGTGATATGTGAAGGGGCACCCTCAATTATTCCTGTTAATGATCAAGCTTGCGGTTCTGGCCCTGTAATGGCATCAGAGGAAATGTTGGAGTTCTTAACATATGAAGATCAAGATCAAACCCATCAATGTTGCAAACTCATTCCCAATCAAAATGAAAGGTGTCACGGTTATTATCGGAAAATAAATAATCAAGGTGATAATCAGTTAAACCTGCATTGTACATTTATTGGAGAAGTATGCAAATGTGTTTGACTCATGCCCGAGCCCGATAATTATAAAGAGGAGTCAAACAGAATAGAGGACCTGTTCTAAGTTGGAGTCGACATTTATAATAAAGGTTAGGCTATTAGTGAAGGTTGAAGGTGGTAGTTAAAGAAGGCTAAGATAAGGATACCCTCCATATTAATGTGTCACATGTTTTTGATAGATAAAGTAGCAAGACGGTGCTGGCTTATGGAACAAAGGACTAGTAGCACATTAACAGCATATTAATGGTATTAGTCAAAGTAGCTTATAAACATTTTAATAGCATAATCAGCAAATCTAAATCTGCCCCTATCAAAAAAGTAAATCACAGTACTAATCCACAGGATTAAACCAAAGTAATTAAGATGAATAGTAGCATAAAAAGTATCAGTTATAAGCCTCGCAGGGCTACACAAAGATATATAAAAATTAACATTATCTCAAACTACAAACAGGGGATCCGAGGGCCAAGCCCAGCCAAAATTAACTGACACATGGACACCAGAGATTAATTCTTCCCACCCATCTATTTAGACAACAGGTTTCTCACCTACTCCTCTTGCAGAAACAATAATAGATCTTTGTTGTCCTTGTCCGCTTTTAGCCTGCCGCCCGCCAGCTTTTCCTACACATTACAGATGGTCATAGCCGAAGAATGCATGACCTTTAGGGAAAATTTGTTGGTCCTCATACAATGGTTCATGAGGTCCTGCATATTCTTCTTAATCTCCCCTATATCCTTGTCCAAATTCTCGAACATCCTTTTGAGGGTGACTGTAAAATTATTTTTGTCCTTTATGGCTGAGGTATGGGGCTTATCTTGAGGATCCTGAGGAGGAATTGGGGGTGGGGTAGGGTTATTGGGAATTTCTATGGTTTGCTGGAGGTTGGGCAGAGGAGTGTTACCAGTCCTAAGGGGACTCATATAGCCATCCGAGGAACCATTCTTGGACTCAGTGGAGTGGGAGACATTTTCAGATAGGGAAAGCTCTTTAGAGGCCATTTCCATCATCCTAATTTTACACTATTCCTTGACAATTCTATTAGACCTCTGGTGACCTGAGCCACTTAAGTCCACCTCCAAATTAACCTGGCTCTCCATCATTTTTCTTTTTTTGGGCCTATAATCAGTCTCAAGAGTGTTGTCAGCCTCTTTCCCCTCTTTGTATTCCACAGACTCAGAGATATACGACTCCTCTTGACCCTCCTTCCTAATGAGAGGTTTTTTAACATTTTTTTACAGGTTGTACCCTTTTTCTCAGCCAGCACAGGCTCCTGGGTGATACGGATGGACTGGGAGGAGGAATGGGTGGTCTTTTCAGTTTTCGCTAGGGGCTCCTCCTGGGGCATCATCTGGATAATTAGAGGGGGTTGGGGTGCCAGGTAGATAGCTTTGTGAAACTGGTAGAGATAGAAGAGGAGGCTCTGATGGAGGATAGCTCTATCAGGGTTGCCTTTAATATCAAGGACATTACTCTCTATGGAGTGCAGAAGATAGAAAGGTATGGAAATTAAATCCTTGTTTCTAATATGATTTAGGAATGGTAAGTGGTAGTTGTAAAACACAGTGAACTTACCTTCCAGCTTGAATTACTTCATCACAATGTGATAAATTTTTGGCTAGAAGTCTGGCAGCTCCTCCTTGTTAAAACCCCCCTATTTTCTCATCGGCAGCTCACCATCTTTGAAAAATTATTTGAGGCTGGTAGGGTCGGCAGTCCGACTGGTATTTTTGTATTTCCTCCCCACCATAGAGAGCCCTGTCACCTTGGCTATGACCTCTTCATTAAGCTAGAAGTGGATGCCTCCAACTGAGACACTCCCATTGTTCCAGGAAGAGACTAATTATTTGGAGTTTCACTCCTCATGCCCACCTTTCATTCTTTCCATGAAACCCCAAATGCCAGTTTCTTTACAATAATGAGTCACCAATGCATTAGAAGTGAAAGCTTCATTGATGTTATTAGGCTCAATGCGGAGAATGTTACCTCCCATTTCAAGGGTCTGCTCTTCTTGCGCCAAAATATCTTTGGAATCTAAGAGCCAAGTGTTTTTGCAGGCCATAAAAACCCACTTGTTTTCGTAAAGCCTTTCTAAGGAAAGCTTAAACATAAAATTTTGGTCTTGAAAATTTTGAAAAACGGGCTCCATACCGCTAGATCTAACGGATCTCCAGGTGCCATTAATAGAAATAATAGCATTAATACCAAGGATAGCCAAAAACCCTTTGATTTAGACAGCTCTTACTCCACACGTTCAAAAGATAATGATAATTATTTATGGGAATTTGAGTTCTCCTTTTCATAATCGTGAAAATCACCCAAACACGCCAGCATGTGATCAAGTAAGGTTTCATAATGAAAATGATAGCCTGGCACATTTAAACAGTAATATTCATTTCTTCCACGATGAGTTGTTGAGTCACCAGAGGTAAGTCACTAGTCACCTTCCAACTATTGAGTTTGAGTTGTTTTAGGCCAATTGCTGCCATTGAGTCAGCAACCAAATTCCCCTCTCTGTATGTGTGACCTATAGTCATGAGCTAGAAGCTGTTGAGAATCTCGTAGATCTCCATAATGATAGGTCTAGCATGCCATCCTGCACCAGCACCACTCTTGACGGCCTCAACAACCACTTTTGAATTGACCTCAATTTCCAGCTGTCTGAGGTTCATTTGTTTCACAAATTTAATCCCCCAAAGAAGGGTTGTTCCTTCCACCTGAGTGACAATGCAGTTATTGATAGTCCCAGTAGGCAAGTGACATTGTGATCTCTCAGCACACCACCCCCTCCATGACCAAGATTATTTACCGCCTCATAAAATTTTAATTTTGTCCTTCCTCTGGGAGGGGCGGTCCATCTGGTAGCACTTCTAGCTATCCTTTTCGCATCGTCAAACCTGGAGAACCCATCCAAGAGGTTCCAGCTTTTAGAAATTCTAACTTCCCCAACAGTAGGAGGACCAAAGGGGAGCTTCCATTTAGCCATCCTGGCATTCTCACATAGGAGCTTAGTTCCAATATGGAGACAGGTCTCAGGCTGGTTACTATTCTCTCTGAAAATCCTATTGTTCCTTTCCTTCCAAATGGTCCAGCAAATGTAAGGGGGAAGCATACGCTAGAGGATTTGGAGCAGTGGGTGATTTGAAGGGGATCTCCAATTTTTAAATTGATGCACTTCTCTTCCTAGGGCCCACAAGATACCCATTTTGCCGATAATCCCTTGCCAAATGCTGGTAGCATAGTCACAGTGGATGAAAAGTTGGTTTACCATTTCTTCCTCCTTACATAGGATACATCTGTTTTCCATGGAGAAGCCTCTCTTTATGAGATTATCTTGGGTTAGGACCTTACCGTGCATTAGAGTCCACTAGAAAAAAAAAAAATTTTGGCGCGAGCTGAGGGATCCACACCTTCTTCCAGTCCCCTGGGTTACTCTCCTCCTTCAGAAGCAGGTTGTAAGCAGATTTAATAGAGAAAGTACCAGCCTAGGTGGGGGCCCAGATAATAGAGTCATCATGCCCCAAAATTTTTATATTAGTTAGGTTTTCCATGAGATCCTTGGCCAATTGTTGTAGGTCCGGTCTATCCCTTAATAGATTAGGTATATCCATCCATTCTCTTCCATTGATGTAGCTGGAGACTCTATTACCCAGGCTAGGTCTGAGGTAATCCATAAGGGATTTGAATCTATGGCCCAAGTTAGGCTGATTCATGACCTAGTGGTCATTCCAAAATCTGATGGATCTTCGATTTCCAATTTTCCAAAAAGCTCCTTTAGATAGAAGGGTCTTACATTTACATATGTTCATCGAGAGTTTGGATCCAATAGGGAGGTCACTATTGTGGAACATCCTCCCGTAGGGATGTCCTTGGAGGTACTTAGCTTCCATTAATCTACACCAATCCACTTTTCCCTCTATGAGCTTCCATGCCACCTTTGTAGTAAGGGCCTTATTCATCAGACCTATTTTTCTAAGACCCAGGCCACCCAATCTTTTTAGGAGGCAGACAGTGTCCCAATTGACAAGTAAAATCCTCCTCTTTTCTTTAGACCCCACCCACAGAAAGGTTCTCTGAATCCTTTCAATTTTATCGGCCATGTTGCTTCTGATTTTAAAGAGGGATAGGAAGTAAACATGGATCCCTTGGAGAGTGGAGGCCACTAGCTGAAGTTTTCCAGCATTGCTTAAGAACTTCCCCTTCCAACCAGCAAGTTTCCTCTAGGTTCTTTCAAGGATGGAATTCCAGAAATCTTGGGACACCTATTTGACCGTGAGGGGGAGGCCAAGATAGGTAGAAGGGAGCGAAGCTACCAGACACCCCATAAATAGAAGCACCTTATTTTGTAACTCCATGGGGGTATTGAAGAAGAATAGTCAGCTCTTTTTATAGTTAATACACTTTCTAGAAGCCCATGCATAACTTTCAAGGATTTATTTCCATTGTCTGGCCTCAATCCCTTAAGAATACCCAAAGGGGAAAGTGTCATCCACAAACTGTTCTAACACCACCTGAGGATGTGTAGAAGAAGGTTTGATGCATTTTATTCTTCCAGTAGCAGACAACATAAATAGATTCCTACTAAGCACATCAGCCACCATAATAAAGAGGTAGGGGGAGAGAGGGTCTCCTTGTCTAAGACCCTTTTAGGGAATAAAATAGACACTAGGGGAGCCATTGACAAGAATAGAGAAGCTAACAGTTTGAGTACATTCTTGTATAATTTAGAAAACCTTCTCATTAAAGCCCATTTTAGCAAGAATTTTAAGCAGAAAGGACCAGTTAACTTTGTCATAAGCTTTAGAGATATCCAGTTTAAAGGTCATACCTGGGACCTTGCTTATGTCCATATAATGGATAATTTTATGGGTAGCAATGGCCACATCTAGGATCTGTCTACCCAGCACAAAACCTTTCTGAGTAGTGAAGATAATCTTGTCTAGAAGAGGCTTGATTCTACCAATCAGGATCTTGGTAAGGATCTTGTAGAAGGTATTGTAGAGGATAATGGGTCTGAAATCCAACATAGAAGTAGGATTGTCATGATTAGGGACAATCACAATGTAGGTTTTATTATGTTGTCTGAGAAGGCGCCTAGTCCTAAACAAGTCTCTGGCAGCCTTGGTAACATCACTCCCCACAATTTTCCAATATTCCTGAAAAAATTCTAGAGGAAGTCTGTCTAGTCTGGGGGCTTTGTAAGCTCCCATAGCGAAGACCACCTTCTTGACCTCCTCAATAGAGACCCACTTCATAAGCATGTCATTATCACCAAGAGTAATAGCACTTTGGATGTGGTCCAAGAGCTGGTTTTGGATGTTGTTCAGACAAGTAGGGCCCTTCTCCGAGTACAGTCCCTTAAAGTAGTTAACCATAACCTGGTTAATTTATCCTTTTCCTTGACTTAGTTCCCTCCTTCATCAATAATAGAAGAGATGGTATTTACTCTTTTATGGATGCTGGATGACCTATGCAAGAAGGCTATATTTCTATCCCCTTCAGCAAGCCACTGGATTTTGGATCTCTGCTTCCAGTAGATTTCTTCTTTTTTCAGGGTTTCCTGCCACTTGTATCTAGTCAATTCCTCCTCCACCTGAATCTGGGGTGGGTAGCTTCATAACACCAATTGGGCCTGGAGGGAATCTAAGGTTTCAGAGAGATCCATTTTCTCCTTGTGGAAGTCTCTGAAGTTGTGTTTGCTCCACCCTTTAACCTCCCTTTTGATAATCTCAAGCTTTTGGGCTATTATGAACATAGCAGTACCCCTAATATTAGTCTTTCATAAGAATTTCACTTTATCTCTAAAGGATGCATGAGACCACCACATAATTTCAAATTTGAAGGGCGCTGGGATGACCTTAGGGGTGTCAAGCCAATAGAGAAGAAGGGAGTTATGAGTCAAAGTAGTTCTGGGGAGTGAAGACAAGGAAGAGTTCAGGAAAAGGTTCCATGAAGAGGTGGCCAGGACCTGATCAAGCCTCACCTAGATGAGGTGAGTACCCTTCCTATTGTTGGACCAAGTGAAGGGGTTCCCCTTCAGAGTGATGTCAAGAAGACCTATGGAAGAGATAAAATCAGCCAGCTCCCCCATGCTATCCGAGTAATCCATTAGGCCACCACACTTTTCCAAGGGGTAAAGGGGGGTGTTGAAATCACCTTCTAGTAGAAAGTTTGCTGAATAGTCCTAATCTAGCCAATGACCTAGATCAGCCCATAAAGAAGCTCTACCATACCAGGTGTTAGGTGCATAAATATTGAAGGTGGTCCATTCAGTTCCATTCTTCCTGAAGGTCACAACAAGGAAGTTATGGGAAGAAGTAGCTATCTAACCAGTTATTCTATTAGGGTTCTAGAGCATGGAAATACCACCAGACACACCCGCAGCTTCAGAGTAAAGGAAAGCAGCCCCCGGCCAAAGATAAGGCACCAGGGTAGCAAAATTACTAGCAGACATCTTAACCTCTTGTAAGAGTAGACCAACCAGCTTGAGATCAAAGATGTAGAATTTGACAACATTTTGTTTAAGGGAGATGTTCAAACCCCTCACATTCCAAGAGAGGCAATTTATCTCTTATTTTTGAAACTAGATTCCAGGGTTTGCTGCCTACCTACTACAAAATCCCTTGTGGACCCTTTCAATCTCCTTGCCCATTTTGAAGGCCTTCCTCTGGGTGTTTCCATTCCCACATCGGCCTTTTAAGGATTGGTTTTCTTTTTCTGTGTTTTCCATTCCCCATCCTCATCTTCTGATCCATCTAGGGAACTGGAGGATTTCTTCTTCACAACCTTTGGGGGGGGGGTTTAGCATCCAACTTTGGGGCTTGTAACTTGAGAGAAATCACAATGGCAGGTTGTTCCTCCATAGTAGGGTTAGTCATCCTCCCCTCAAGGGGCATCAAGGGGGTCATTATTGGCTCTGCCAAAGGCTGGAGAATAGGTTCCTTCAAAGATAGATCAGGAGAAGAACCAGAGCACCTCAAATATAACTCCTAGGGGGGGGATGATCTAACCTTCCTCAAGTGTTGGATCATCAGATTCCATTTTGTTAGCCACCAAGGGTGGCACCTGACTCCAGCTTTTCCTCTTCACCTATGGAGGGTGGAACCTAGCTATTCCTTTGTCTTGTTCTCTTTTTTTTCTCTCAACTTGGGGGACTTGCAAGTATTACTAGAGTGGCCTCTTCTATTGCATTTCCAGTAGAAAAGGGTATCATTTTCATACACCAACGCTTGGGTCCATCTACTCAGTTTAGATTTTAGAATAACAAAGTTGGGTAGGATTTTATTCACAGTGACATTCACACAGAATCTACCAAACACCAACCTGGATTTATAATGGGTCACCTGGTCCATAGTGGTGAATGAGACAAAGGAGTCACCTATCCATCAGAAGACTTGCTCATCCCAATACTCAAGTGGGAGGCCAGGGAGATGGACCCAAACTAGAGTCGTTCTAGTTAGATCTATCGCCTGATTGAATCTGGGTTTTCATTTTGTAGGGGATAGGAAGTGCTTTCTATCAACCCATGAACCCAACATCACACAAGATAGATCCTCTAGAGTGGTAAACTTAAATAGAAAGATTCCCCCTGGCATAACAGAAACCAGGACAGAACCCTTGATCTTCCACTGGTTAGACACCCATTTTCTAACCATTTCTATGGTAGGTCAAAAGTTGAAGAATCATCCAACTAGGGCCAGCTGAAAGTTAGCCATCATGTGATTCACCACTGAGTCAAGGAGTGATAGTTCAGCACCTTCCTCAGTCTGAATGAAATCCACCAGAAGAGCCTGCAAAGATTGTTGAGCTTCTCCAACAAGGGCCCCTTTCAAGTTAGGTTTAGGGGACAACGAGGTATCAGTAGATGAGGACACTTTTTGAGATTCCCCCATTGAATCAATCATTGGGACCGTGACAAAGGAAATATGGGGTCCATCAGGCCTAGAGGGTGGGTCAGCCAGGGGGCAGCATCTCCTCTAGGGGAGGCAGGCATGGGAGCCTGCAGTTTGAAAATTGAGCTTGGGCGGGAAGTTGGGCGGGAAGTTGCAGAGTAGTCTCTCTTATGATTTGTTATTTAACGTGTCACATGTTACATTTCACCATACATATGAATTTATCAATGTTATGATTTGTGGGCTATTGAAATGAAGTTATGATGAAACATCGCTGAAATTCAGCATTAGCCTTATAGTAATGTTGTAAATGAGCTTAGAAGGCTTAACGTAAGCCGATCCAAACAAGTAGTGATTCTCTAATATGGTTTTAGATGCCACATGTCAATAGGTGCAGATGCAAAATATTGAAACATTATGTTCATAATGCTAGAAGGGAAATATGAAATGGGAGGGTGAGATATTATGAAGTTTTCTGTTTCCAAGATTCAGTTGTGGAAAACTAAATAGTAGACAAGGGGTTCGGCTTGTTTTTTCTGGAGACTATGTGTTGCAGGAAAGGGGGATTTTATTTTTTTGTTTCTAGTTGTAATGCAAAAAGGGAAAACAAAAGATTTTTAATTTCAAATTTTAATTTGTGAGTGCAGGGGCAAGAGGATAAGTAGTATGTTTTTGTATGTTCAGAGGAAGAAATTTTTTGTGTATTAGATCTTTGAGTCTAGGTACTTGTTTTCTTATTGATATTAATTTGTGATTAATTCAGTTCTCTCTGAAAATTATTTTGTTTCACTCAATTGTCAATGTGTTTATCATTTGGATTTTAAACCAAAGTTATTCATGTATATGGAAGAATTGATGTGTCTTCCTCTCTTTGTGTTCTCTATAATGTTAGGGTTAGATAAATGGTCTTTGTGCCATTTATTTTTCTATTTTTAATTATCTAGTTCTTTGACATCTATTATGCGTCAATGAAATAATGTTTGTGTGTGTTACTTTCTTTTAGGTTAAAAGCATTCATGTTTTTAGTTTAGTGAATTCATTGGAAATATCACACGGGGATGATGCATGGGAATCACGAGACAAGAAATTTTTTGAAGATCCTAGAATATAAATGGACTTATATGGTTATTGTAATATGACTTAGTAAGCCATTTTGGTGCCTTTTTGATGTAATTGGGTGTGAGACTCACAGGAGGTTAAATATTAGTAGTCTAAGTGTCATAGACATAATAAATGAAGGGTTGGTATAATCGTGAAGTTGACAACTTCATTGTCAGCTCCATGATACATTACTGGTTTAGTTCATATGCCAACAATCTCCAAATCAGTCATTTGAGTCAGTTGGAGTAGTGGGAAGTTAAAAAAATTAGTAATGTGAATTAGTCTTGGAGGTTAGCGGGTTCTTGGGAAGTATTTATCATGGATTTTGTAAGCCGACAGAAAAGGGGGAGACAGGAAGTTAAGCACAGAGAGAAAAGAGGTTAAGGGAGAAGCCAAACAGCTCTCTGGCTGTTGCCAAAGTGCCATGCAAAATGTTTAATGACAATGTTTATGTTAATGAAGTTTACTTTTAAGTGATTCATTTTTGATATTTTTTCCATGTTAATGTCTTTGTAGATTGGTTTCTTGGTTTTGATCTTTCTTTTAAGAAATAATTTCAACAGTGAAAATGAAACGAGTTTTTAACCAATGTTTTAATAGTTATTCTGGTTTATAAGCCAGTTTTATGTCAGTCTTGATTTGGGAGAATGGAGGTTATGTTGTTTTAAAACATGTTTTGACATGCTCAAATACGTTATTCCTATAACGGTTTTAAGAACCATTATGCTAGGCTTGTGCTGACTGCGTACATGATATTGGGCAAAAATTTATACTGTAGAGATTTTGGTATCCGGGGTAGCCAAAGATATGGAACATTATTCCTAAAATGATAACTGAAGACCATCGTGCATTGAAAACAACATTTGGAAATGGGAGGAAGGTGGTGGACTTACGTTGTGATAGTCAAGCATGAAGGAACTGCTAGTAATAACTGAGAGGGGGGTGAATCAGTGCCTCAAAAATTTATCCTTCAAACTTAACCACCAATCAATAAATCTTAGATTATTATGTCCCTGCAAGATTCATGCCATGAAATACTAATAATCATTAACTGTCTATCGGTTTTCTCTATTAACCCTTATTCTTTCTTGATTACCGATAAGCAGTATAACTATTTACCAACACTTAGTAAATAAGCAAAGTATACCGATATGTTAGGGATTTTTCTTGTATGAACCACAATGCTTGAAATGTCTATTTGAACCCTGTTACCTTCTAATTCTGATTTAGAGACAAGAAAAGCCTAATTGCTAAGGACTGGATAAGGTCCTTCTTCATTTTTGAGCTCCACAAATACTCAGGCAGGTTTTACCTCTAGAAATTGTTGTTAACACAGTATTTGTTGATGTGGACACTGATTAACTATGTATCTTTATTGGACCACCTTGTGAATTATCTTGCTGATGACCAAGCATAACCATAAACAAGATATTACCATACAAATCATAGTTATAAGCATAAAAATAACCAGTGATACAAGGATTCTCATCCTTCTTCCTTTTCTTGTAGGAGGGATAACCTAGTTGATTCACTCTTCAAGGAATCAAAAATATGGATAGTGTCCTGCTGACAGAGGTCCTTAACAAATTCAGCTTGTTTGTTCTTAGTAACAAAGTATTTAAATTGATTTGGTTTTGATAACTTGGAATATCTCAGACATAGATAGATAATTAGATTGTTTCTGGGCCAGTGCCTATCCTTTGGGCTGCAGAGTCAATAATAAGTAAAGATATCATAGAAACAAAATACATTGAATTTCCTTACAGCTCAAACAATTAGGATAGGTTGCCTTACAAACTATCCTGTCACCTCAAGACTACTGTATCAAATCTTTAAACAAAGAAGTATGCTCCTTGAAATCACTTACAAAATTTAATTCTCTCCTTGAAAGAAACTTGTAAACAATTAAATGGTTACCTTATAACCAGAGTGTTACAGAATATCTGATAAACTTAACACAGAAAAACATACACACAAGGTAAAGAGACAACAGTAGAAAAGAGTAAAATTGCACTGTATATTATTTATGTGATCCAGATCGTTGTACATGAAAGATTACACAGCTTAGAAAGATAGATAAAAATCTAGAAGATCTGAATTCTGTGATATATTATCTCTTCTTCACAAAATGTTCCAAAAAATCAAAAGATCCCTAACTATTACAAGTCTTATGATATATATAGATTCTAGACCATCTTGGAATCCCTAAGGATGAAACAAGCTTTGGATGGTCTCAAAACCCTAACCCTAAAGATACAAGAGAGACAAAAGAGAGAGAGAAGAAGCGGTGAAGTGACTGAGTCAAAAAAGGTAAAATTAGATATCTCTTGTTCTTCTCCCGACCTTGCGACTGCAATCTGATTTGTAGATGATAGCTGGTGTATTTATGCGAAGTCCTGGTAGTTGTTCTCGCCTGCTCACCTACATCTCCTTTTGAAATAATTGTCCATCTTGTCTATGAACAGTGCAACACCAAGTGTTACCTCATTCATCGTCCAAAATTTCTTCCTCTACCATAGGTTTATTTTTCTTTGGTGTTGTCATGACTTCCCATGCCTTTACTTCATCGTCTGTTGGCCAATTGAAGTCTTGGGTACTTTGTACCTGCACCTTTTGTCTGTCCCATCTTACATTGGTGATGTTCTTGACATCAAGTAAGAACTTGTTGATATCTATCTCAGCTTTGAATGCTTCATCCAATATTAAATTAAAACCATCAATATCAACCTCAGTTCCCAAAATAAAAGCCTCTTCACTAGGCATTTTGGTGTCAAACTCACCTCTCTAGGCATCCATACTTTTCACCTAGTCATCTTCTCCTTTCAAGGCAGGAATAAACCTATTGAAATCAGCTGAAAAGAGACTCAATTTAGCCTCTATTTGGTTCAATTTTCCCTTGAAGAATGAGAGAGCAATGTTTACCCT
>MU224516.1:256924-269775 GCA_018584345.1 Thuja plicata
AAATAGGGATAGGCTTATCAGAATTTTTATAAAAGTATGTAAAAAGAGAGTAACATGTTGTGCCCGGGGTTGCAGCATCTCTGATGTTCATGAAGTCATCCTTAAAAACACCTGCGTCAATCTTCCTGTTTTGTGTTGAACCTGGAAAAAGCTGGAGAAATTCATCAGAGAAGCTCAGTTTTCCTTTTTGTTCTTCTCCACTGCCTCCACTTGTTGAAGCGACGCTCACAGCCCTACTCATATCTGCAAGCACCTTGAATTTCTTTCCTTCAACCGATATTGGAACAAATCTAATCTCCAATATCAGCTGCTTACTCTGAGCACAATCCTCTGCACCTTTTTAAAAAAATCTCTGCTTACTTTGGATACACTGCAACTGCTTAAAATATCACTTTTCACTGAAAACAATCAACCTGGCTCTGAAAACATGAAAGCATGGTGAACAAGAATGAATGCACTATCATCTGTTTATATCCATATGATTCAGAGTACAAAGCTCATAATTCAGATACGTCAGTTCGGCCATTAAGTTTCCATGCCATGAACTTTGAAAAACCTAGCCGTAGTTGCATGAAGTTGACAGGAAATCAAATTTTCAAATATGAATCCTTGGCGCAATCATAAAATGTTTAAGACAACTGACATGTCATCCTCTGATTCATTCTTTGTCATACATCTCAGCTACCTTTTGTGCATAGTAATCAACATTCAAGCCTCTGATTGGTTGCCAAGTGATTCATCCTGTCATGTCAACCACTTGCCGCCGCTTTTTAGATCTTGTGATCAGGCGACCATGTGACTAGAGGAAGTCTCTTTGTCGCGAGCCCTTATTCTTAACTATGGTTCCATTCTTAGACTTGGCAATAATGTAATTTCTTTACCTTGGCTGACTCAATCCATCTAGCGATTGAGCGACAATAGCAAAACCAAAGTCGCGAGGTGTTAACCTTAACTCATCATTCTTTCCCATACCTGGCGACTAGCCGTTACTATTAACCTTTACGGTTATCTCCTTGTCGCTAGATTCTCATATTCTATTTTAAGACCATGCGACAAGCCTTAGTCGCCCAGTCGGGAGATACCTTTAACTTTACCTCAACATATAGCACGTGCCTTTTCTCTGTTTACAGTGACTTTGCGACATACCCTAATCACCAAGTCGGGAGGACTTTTCTCCTAGGACACTTTTCTCTCCAGACATCGCGACCACCGTCAGATCTTTTCATTCCTTCATCCAACGGCTGGCGCGTAATCGCTATATATTTTAACATGCCCTTAATTATTTCAGAGACTTCACGACTGAAGGCAACATACCTTAGTCTTGAAATCACTCAATCCTTTTCTCGCTTCTGGCGACCTCCCGACAACCACTTACTTTATGACAGATGTCACCTACTCACTGATTCACTCAATGCATATTGAAGAGCTGAGTCATCATTCTGTTCTGGCGACATCCCGATTGAGTATTACTGCCAACTTCAAATGGTTAGTCGCGTAGTCTAGGTTGTTATCTCTTAACCGCCATCCCGTCCCGAGACCACGCGACTGAAGGAAAACTTAACCGTGAACCTTGGGCTGATCTGGCGACAATGCGACATGAAGTAAATTGCGAAGTCTGAGAACATTTTTCATAACTGCTGATTTCTCTTGCGATCACCTGACTTACAGTGGGTCCCATATTTCATAAAGCTTATAACATAAAGCTCTCTCGACTACCCGACTGAAGGACATCACTAAGTCTCAAAACACTGAAGGAATATTTTGTTTTGTAATGAGACTATGTGACATAAAGGAAAAGAAAAGTCGGAAAGGCATTTGGAATATTCATCTTGGGTAACGTGAAAAGGTGACTTAACTTAAAGCACATGTCTTAAGTGAATGAAAAAGTAACGCTGAAACATAAGACATGACCTAGGGTTTTTAAATGAATCATTTTAACACTTGGATACTTATGGTTTTCAGGGTTTTAGCAATCTTTGGCAAGTTTTAGACATGAGAACCCGAAACCTTTGCAGAGGTCAAGACAAGGAACAAGGCGAAGCAGCAAAAACAGGAAATACAACCAACACGATAAATCCAAAGTTACCTATGTAAGATGCAAGAAAGTAAAGAAATGAATCATACACACATAACACATGAATTTTAACATGGAAATCTTGTTGAGGGAAAAACCACTGGGATTAGTGCCCCAAATTTTCGCTCTTATGAAGTGAGCCCTGTTAGGAGCCAACCCTGTTAAAGGTCACAAACACACTATTAAGTGCGACTTTATTAGAGGATTTTATACATAAATATTGTCACTTAGTATTGGGCATCTATTGCTACCATCCTTTAATCAGCCTTCTTCTTAGACTGTGAATAGGTATTGGGAAAGTCCAATGCTACTTTCATGAATCAACCTTTTTGGCAATCCTTGAGATGTACCTCAATATATAGAAGAATGTTATGTCCTGCTCAATTAAGAGACTTGATGCTTCAATGGTTAAACCGAAACACTATGACCTGTTCATTATGTAAATTTGAATTGCAGATTTTCATATATATTTAAGTATATTACCTCTCTGACCAATGTATCAATTTAGTTCCTTGTGCTCCATACTTTCTGCTCTGTGATGTTGTGCTCACTGTTCATCGGTGTCTACAGAATTCCTTAGCTCTTCCTTCAGCTTGTTTGATCAGCACTACATGAAGTTGTTCTTCATAAGTTTCTCTTCAGCATCCTCTTTATATTCACTCCCTTTAATTCCATTGATAAATGAATTAAGATTGTCTATAATATAGACTTAATATTCATTAATTCTTGATTCTTGGCATGGTAAACAATCCTGCCAATTAGATTTAAAGCATAAATCCTTATTCATCTTGTAGATATCTTCTTTCCAACTGTACAAATTAGCTTTAAATCAATCACTTATCTCTGGTCGAATAAAACAAAGTAGACAACCAGTTAAGTCTATTTTTAGCTCTACAAGATAGATAATTTGTCATTTTTTGAACTCTTGGTTCTGGCAGTCACTACTACAGTTAGTCATTGGTGACAACTAACTAAACTGTCAGTGAGACTCTAGTTAGCTTCGTGATCTCCATCCGTCGGGCATCATTGGAATTTTACTCATCGAGCAACTCTATATCTTTGGTCATCGAGAAACCTTCTAACTTTTCTCATCACGCATTCTGTAGTTTGCTTCATTAGTAAACACTATGCTTCTGATCGTAAAGTATCACTGTGACTGTTCTTCTTTGCTTTATCCGTCAGTGTGCACTCCGTCGGTGTTGTTTGTCACTTAGTAAATACTTGACTTTTATACATTGCTAAAAGCATAACTCGGTTCCTTTAATTCTATGAAGTCTTTGCCATTATGTATATGACCGTACATATGATATCAAGTTGACATCAATGACAATACAATCCATTAACTAATTTAATGACCTACATTATCTTTCAACTTAACATTATCAAACATTCAATCAGTTACATGTCATCAATCTCTCCCTTTGGCATTGATGGCAACATACTGTATTATCACACTACACTATTTTTAATACAATATGAAATACAATAGTTGAGATTCATGAAACTACCAATCTTTTGTTCTGTTAACCGATAAATTTCTAACCATTGGTGAGCTCTTTTTTAGCTTAGATTTTATTCTTGCAACTCTCTATCTTCTGATGTGTTTTGTTTTCTCCTTGTGTCAATTTATCTCCCTTGACTATTGTTCTCTTTTGATGTATTTTCTTTTGTCAGCAACTCTCCCTTTGTATAATCTTTCCATACAATTTCTCTCCCTAAGGATATAATCTCTCCCTGTTGGAGTAATGTGATAATGGATAATCTCTTTCTTTTACAGAAGGATGTGATAATATGGATAATCTCTATCTCTTTGACAACAATGCCAAACAATTATCTTCACAAATATCAAACATTAATATCAAACAATTGTTTCTTTCCATCCATAATATATTCCTTGAATTTCCCTTATCCATCTGTAATACAACAATATGCTCTGGTGCTCGGTGCTGATATATACTTGTCTGTATATAGATTTAGCCTTGAATTTCATCTTTTTGCTTGCATCAACATTAATGATATTTTGATAATATGTAGCTTGATGCATCCTTCTAATCATTTTACTGATTGGTAGACAAGGGTTTGACCCCTAGTCTCTTTCTAAAGTATTCAAATGTATCCTTGGGCAATGGCTTGGTGAAGATATCAACTAATTGTTCTTTGGATTGCACATACTCAAGTGTCACCTCCTTTGCTTGAACTTGTTCTCTTAAATATTGATACTTTATTGCAATGTGTTTGGTCTTAGCATGCATGAATGGATTCTTGGAAATTTTTATTGCACTGGTGTTATCACAATAGATAATGACTGGTTCTAGGATCTTCATATGCATACCTTCTAGTAATTTTTTGATCCATGCAATATTTGAGCAATTTGCAGTAGCAGCAACATACTCTGCTTCTCCAGTTTATTGAGAGATGCATCCTTGTTTTTTTTCTAATCCATGTGACAAGTTTGTCACCCATAGAGATTGCTCCTCTAGTTGTGCTCTTCCGGTCATCAAGATTTCCAGCCCAATCAACGTCGGTAAACACTTTAAGTTCAAATTTTCATTCCCTTCTATACCATAAGCCATATTCCTCAGTATTATTCAGATATTTTAAAATTATTTTTACAAAAGTCATATGTGATTTCCTGGGGTTAGGAGAAAATCTAGCAATAATTCCTGCTACATGTGCAATATCTAGTCTAGTGTGTACAACATACATGATTTTTCCAATCATTGATCTATACAAAGTTTGATTTACCTCTGATGTCTTGTCCTCCTTTGTCAACTTACATCTAGTAGCCATCAGTGTTCCAACTTGTTTGGAATCTTCCATATTGAATATTTTCAGGACCTCTTTAATGTATTTGGACTGTGTAATGAAAATACCTTCACATTGTTGCATGATCTGTAGACCAAGAAAGAACTTGATCTCTTCAATATAGACATCTCAAACTCTTTGCTCATCTCATTATCAAATGATTTTCATAGCATATCATTGCCTCCAAATATGATGTCATCAACAAATATTTCAGCAATCAAAGTGTTAGCATCAATATCTTCCTTCAAATAAAGATTACTATTTTCACTAGTCTTTATAAATCCAATACTTATATGATAGAAATGAAGTCATTCATACAAGGCTTTATGAAGTCTACATACCATGTTTCTCTTTTTTGGATCTACAAACCCTTCTTGTTTCTCAATGTATACCTCTTTTTCAAGTATTCCATTTAGGAATGTTGACTTGACATCCATCTGGTATACCTTGAATCCTTTGAATGCAGCATAAGAAAGTAGTATTCTTACACCTTCTATCCTAGAAATGGGTGCAAAGGTCTCTCCATAGTCAATACCTTCCTCTTGTGCATAGCCCTTGCATAGTAGTCTTGCTTTGTTTCTTGTGACTTCTCCATTCTCATTCAGCTTGTTCCTGAATATCCATTTAGTACCGATGACATTCATGTCATCTGGTCTTGGCACAAGTGACCATGTCTTGTTCTTTTCAATCTTCTCAATCTCATCATTCATAACACTTATCCATTCTTCATTATCAAGTGCAACATTGACATATTTTTGCTCAAACTCACAAATTAAACAAATTGTGTTTACAAACTTACTTCTTATTCTTGTACTAGCTTTCTTATCTCCTATGATCTAGATCTCTAGATGGGTCATTCTTACATATCTGGTAGGAACTATTTCAGCTCTTTGGCTATCATCTTGATCATCATTTTGTCCTTCATTTTTTTCTTGATCACCTTGCAAATTATTTTGATCATTATCTTGACCGTCGGTTACAACATTTTGTTTCTCTAGAATTAAGCATTGTTGTTCAGGTAGAGTGTTAGGTTCTTCACAGTAGAAAAACTTGTTGTATTCCTCTAGTTGTTTTGTGCTTTCCAGCTCATTCTTTTCTGCAAACTCATCTATCTTCACATTTGTACTTTCAACAATTTTGTTAGACGCCTTAATAAGACATTTATAAGCCTTGCTTTTGGTGGAATACCCTAGAAAAATACCTTCATCACTCTTGGCATCATTTTTTCCATTTCTATCATCCTTTAAGAGATAACATTGACTAACAAAGATTTTGAAGTAACTTACATTGAGTGTTTTACCATACCATAGCTCATAGGGTGTCTTCTTTGTGTCCTTCTTCAATTGTACTCTGTTTAATGTGTAGACAGCAATACTGATAGCTTCCCTCAAGAATATTTGGGTGATTCCTTTCTCTATCATCATTTTTCTAGCACAATCAACTATGGAACTATTCCTTCTCTCCGCAATCCCATTTTGTTGTGGTTGTAAGGAAACTCAGGTGCGGAAACAACTTCCTACACTAATCTCTAAAGGAAAGTATTATGCAAATTCTTTTAAATCCTTACAATTTCTAATTTGTTAACTACTTTAACAATGATATTGCAGCCATATACCATGCACACAAAAAATAGAGAATGACACAATGATTTAGCTTGGGGAAAACCTTTCGGTAAAAACCCTCAGCACTCCAAAACTTGGACAATGTATTATCTTCAACACAACTGTTACAACACACTTACAATGCAAGTTCTTTCAGGAGAAAATCGACACTCAAAGACAAATCTTGTAGCACCAGATCATACCAACAATACACTCTTTTCCTATCCCATTCTGCAACCCTAAAAACTCTTATATCATGTGCTTTCCTTTTTATGGCAACTTCCAAAGATAGCCGTATTAGGGTTTTACCATTCTCTGAGAAAATAGGAACCCGAACCCCACAATTGTGGAAGAGTGTAAAGTACTCAACTTTATCAGTTTCCACATGTCTTGCATGTCTTCACCTATCATTGAATCTTCTAGAAATAGCTCTTACATGTCATAGGAATCCGTCATAACCATTTCAGCCATTATCTCCTTACACACAATTCAAGATGCTGACACATCAAGTGGAGTGACACACCAACATCCCAACTAGACATGTACACTCACACTTAATTACATTATTTGCAAGAAATACATTTTACAAAAAAAATAATAAGAATAGGAATTTTCCAAGGTTGAGACACCTTATTCGTAACATTCTCCCACTTGTCAAACAACTTGTAAGAGCAATAGGAACATAACATGAACTGACCGCTATAGGAAAAAAGGCCCATAGAATCTGAACACCATCTGAACTTCACAGAGCCCACTCATTTCATTAATTCATCTACAACATTCTGCACAGAATCTACCTTCTCCAAATTTACCTTTCCGTCTTCCACCATATCTCTCAAAAAGTGAAACTGCACATCAATGTGCTTCATTCTGGCATGGAAAGTTGGATTCTTCGCAAGGAAAATAGCACTCTAACTGTCACACCAAATAGTAATCTATTCTACATCAACACCAACATTAGAACACAATCTCCTAAGCTAAATGGCTTCCTTACAAGTATGAGTAGCAACCATGTACTCATCTTCTCTAGTGGACAAAGAAACCACAGGTTGTCGTTTACTCATCCAACTGATGGCACCACCAAACATAGTGAAAAAATAAGCACTGGTGGATAGCCTACTGTTAATATCACCTGCCCAATCTAAATCCACAAACCCATGAATACAAAATAAATTTAGAGATCCAAAAGAGTTACCATGGTAACATATGGATTAATCGGATGTACCCCTCAAATATCTGAATACTTTCTTAACTACATCCCAATGTACCCATCCAGGGTTACCATAAACTGACTCAGGAATCCCACTACTTTGGCAATGTGTGGTCTAGTATAGACCATAGCATACATAAGAGTGCCAAATACACTAGCATAAGGTACTCTACTCATGTCCTCCACCTCACTAGGAGATTTTGGACAATCATCTATAGATAAATTTGTTCCCACTGAAATAGGAAACATAGTGGTCTACAATCTGCCATGTTGAACCTATCCAACACAGACTTCACATACTTACTCTGAATCAACCAAAGTTTTCTATTAGACCTATCTCTACTAATTTCCATACCCAAGATGTACCTTCCTGCCCCAATATCTTTCATCTAAAACTATGCTGACAACTGATATTTAAAACCAGAAATCATACCCTTACCCTTCTCAAACAACAACATATCATCAACATATAATGCAACAATAAGAAGGCGATCATTTTCAACTCTAAAATAAATACAATGATCTAATTTCAATCTTACAAATCCAATTGACAACACAAAGGCATCAAACTTAAGGTACCACATCCTAGGAGATTGCTTCAAACCATATAGAGATTTCTTTAATCTGCAAACTAAGGATTCTTTACCTTTAACAATGTAGTGCTCAGGCTGTGACATATAAATCTCTTCCTCCAAATCACCATGAAGGAAAGTTGTCTTCACATCCATTTGTTCTATCTCTAAATCATATGATGCAGCAATAGATAATAGAAATCTAATGGATGAAAACTTTGCAACAGGAGAGAATATTTCACCATAATCTATTCCCTCTACCTGTGAATACCCCCTTGCAACCAATCTAGCTTTGTACCTTTCAACATTACCATCTACACAGAATTTATTCTTGAACACCCATTTACAGCCAACCTATTTTATCCCTTTAGGCAAAGGTACAAGGTCCCAAGTTTTGTTTTTCTCCAATGAAGCCATCTCATCATCCATAGCCTCAAACCAGGAACCTGCATCTTCCATGCCCAAAGCCTCTTTCACATATCTAGGCTCATTAGTGTTAGTAATCAAAGTAAAAGCACAACTGGAATCTAACATAGAATAACCAAACCTTTCTGGTTGCTTTCTTTCCTCTTCTTCTGAACTACCAGAGCTGCTAGAGCTCTACTCATCATTAGACCCAACATGGTCTCTTTGTTCAGTCTTCTCAGGGGTAGGAGGAAGTTAAACAACATCTTTTTCCTTTTCTTTTTCATCTGGTTGTAGCACAATAGGAGAATATTTTAGCTCTCTGAAGGTAACATTTCTACTATGTAACACCTTAATAGTCACAGGATCCCAAAGCTTGTATCCTTTCACACCAACACTGTATCCAATGAAAATACATTTGACAACTTTTTTTTCCAACTTAGATATTTTCTCCTTTGGAATATGTGCATAAGATTCACAAGCAAAAACACGAAGATGTCTAATTGAAGGCTTCTTCCCAGACCACACCTCCATGGGTGTCTTACCAACAAGAGCTGATGTAGGAGATCTGTTAACCAGATAGCAAGTAGTGGCCACAACTTCAGCCCAAAACCTTTGATCTAAACCAGCTCCACTAAGCATACTCCTAGCCTTCTCCATCAGTTTCTTGTTCATTCTCTCTGCAAATCTATTTTTTTGTGGGGTGTAAGGAGTTGTCTTATGTCTCTTGATTCCTTTTTATTTATAGAACTATTCAAACTCTATGGAAAAAAACTCACCACCATTATCAGTTCTCACACACTTAATTCTTTTACCGGTCTGATTCTCCACGAGAGCTGTAAATTCCTTGAACTGACTGAAAACCTGTCTTATTTTTTAGAAAATATATCCAAGTCCTTCTACTGTAATCATCCAAAAAAGATACAAAACATACAAAACTGGAGATAGAAGGAAATTTTACATGACCAAATACATCAGAATGAATAAGATCCAAAAGTCCAGAAGACTGATGAGAACTGGAGTAGAACTGAACACGATTTTGCTTACCATAGACAAAGTGTTCACCGAAATCAAATTTGAGATTAAAATCATTTAGCCCCTTGATGAGATTTTTAGTTGTCAAGGTCCTGAGACCCTTCTCACCAATGTGACCAAATCTCATATGCCACAACATTGTCTTTTCTGCAGGAAGCTTGCCTTCCAAAGTGTTTGCACCCTTAGGTACACTTACTGCACTGCCATCGAAACCCATTGCCACAGTCTTCTTTACTGCTCATTTAGATGGTGGGGATGAATTGATAACTGCTCTCTTCTTTGAAATAGAAGAACTATTGCAATGAGCAATGCATGCATCAAGTTGAAACAAAGTACCTCTCCTAGTACCTTTAGCGAGCACCATAGAACCTCTCATCATCTTGCATCCATCTTTTTAAAAGACAACTTGCACACCTACATCATTTAGCATACTTACAGATAATAGGTTTCATGCCAAACCTGGAATGTGCATAACTTCGTTGATTCACTTTACTCATCCATTAGGAAATATGATAGTGACCCTTCCACGTCCAACTATCTTTAGGTGAGAATCATCACCCAAGTACACCTTTCCACCATCAAAATATTCATATTTTGAGAACCAATTTTGATGATAGGTCATGTGAAAAGAAGCACCTGAGTCTACCAACCACACATCATCAGATGCATGGGCTGCCAAAGCTACGATAAAAGCATCTCCATCTTCTTGAGATTTTTTGGAAGTTGAATCTGAACCTTTCTTCTTCTTCTTCGGTTCTTTGCAGTCCCTCTGGTAGTGCCCAGATTTATCACAGTTCCAACATTTCACCTTGGACTTTCTAGGAGTCTTAGAACTCCCACAGGATTTGGATCTACCCATCTTTGACTTATTGTCATTCTGCTTTCCTTTGTCGTTGGATCTCCCGCAAACAACAAGGGCTTCCTTAGACGAATCTAAAGCCTTTCTTCACATCTCCTTAGATACCAGAAAAGACACCACATCATCCATATAGAATGTGACTATAGTACTATTGAGAGTCATTGCAAGATGGTCCCACAAATCTAGCAAGGAACAAAGTAGGGTCATACATCGATCCTCCTCCTCGATCTTGGCACCAGATGATGCCAACTGTGCAATCAATAAATTGAATACATTGAGATGATCAGTTACAGATCCACCTTCCTCCATTCTTAAAGAATACAACTTCTTTCTCAGGAACAATTTATTCACCAGAGATTTGGCCTGAAACACAGACCCAAGTTGTTTCCACAAAGAATTTGCAGTAGTCTCATCAAGAACATTCAGAAGAATGCCATCTGCTAGATAGAGTCTGATGAGACCCTTAGCCTTCTGATCCTTGATCTCCCAATCTGCTTGAGATATCGTTGCAGGTCTTACATCAAGTAAAGTAGCCTCCCATAGATTGCGATCTTCAAGCATGTCTTCCATCTTGAGTTTCCACAACTCGAAATTAGTGTCATTAAATTTCTCCACGTCCATTCTACTGTATGAGAAACTTGCCATCTCAATCTAAAAATAAGATTCAGAATGCTCTACACAAAAAACTCCCACTCAACTTGAGATTAGCTCAAAAAACCCTACCCAAAAAATAGGATCAAAATTTGGTCAGGCTCTGATACCACTTGTAAGGAAACTCAGGTGCGAAAATAGCTTCCTACACTAATCTCTAAAGGAAAGTATTCTGCAAATTCTTTTAAATCCTTACAATTTCAGATTCATTAACTTTTAACAATGCTATTGCAGCCATATACCATGCATATAGAAAATAGAGAATGACACAATGATGTACCCTGGGGAAAACCTTTCGATAAAAAACCCCAGCAGTCCAAAACCTGGACAATGTATTATCTTCAACACAACGGTGACAACACACTTGCACTGCAAGTTTTTTTAGGAGACAATCAACACTCAAAGACAAATCCAGTAGCACCAGATCATACCAACAATACACTCTTTTCCTATCCCATTCTGCAACCCTAAAAATGCTTATATCATGCGCTTTCCTTTTTTGGGAAACTTCCAAAGATAGCCGTATTAGGGTTTTACCATTCTCTGAGAAAATAGGAACACGAACCCCACCATTGTGGAAAAGTGTACAGTACTCAACTTTATCAGTTGCTACATGTCTTCACCTGTCATTGAACCTTCTAGAAATAGCTCTTACATGTCATAGGAATCCATCATAACCATTACAGCCATGATCTCCTTACACACAATTCAAGATGATGACACATCATGTGGAGTGACACATCAACATGCCAACTAGACATGTACACTCACACTTAATTACATTATTTGCAAGAAATACATTTTACAAAAAAAATAATAAGAATAGGAATTATCCAAGGTTGAGACACCTTATTCCTAACAGTGGTGTTCTTGGTGCAAAAATCTGTCATTTTATACCATGCTCATTGTAGAAATTAGTGAATTCATCTGATATAAACTCTCCTCCTCTATCTGATCTCAAGCATTTTAAACCCTTACCACTTTTTTTTTCTACCATAGCCTTATACCATTTACACATCTTGAATGCTTCAGATTTATCTTTTAGAAACATAACTATCAACATTCTAGAGTAATCATCAACAAAGAGAACAAAATATCTATCTCCATAATAACTCTTTGTCCTCATTGCTCCACATATATTAGTATGGACTAATTCTAGAATATCATCAGATGTATGGGTTTTAATTTTGAAACTAGACTTTGTCATCTTATCTTTTTGACAATTCTTGCACATGATGTTGTCGGGTTTTGACATCATCGGTAAGCCTCTTACATTTCTCCTTCTGCTTATTTTCATCATGTTGTCAAAATTCATATGAGACAATATTTTGTACCATAAGCATATGTCTTCATTTCTTGTCATTAAGAAAGTGGTGTTAGTATCATTCAAATAGAATAAGTTACCTTTTGTCTATTCACCGGTATCAATCAATCTTCCCGATTCATTGAAGATCTTTGCCTTCTTATTCTCAAATGCTACTCTGTGACTTGAATTATTCAGGTGAGAAACACTCAACATATTATAATTCAATCCTTTTACCCAATAAGCATTTTCATATTTAATCAGGTTATTCAGCATTATAGTTCCTTTACCTTCAACTGGACAAGGTGTATCATTACCCATTCTTACTGTTCCACC
>MU224516.1:276752-289960 GCA_018584345.1 Thuja plicata
AGAGATGTGAGAAAGGAGTTGCATGGTAACTCCCATATCTATGTATGCCACATTTCATAAATGTGTGAGGGCCAAGTGTGAGATTCCTCTTAAGGAGGAATAAACTAAATTACAAATTACAATAAATCTTTGTCCTCACATATTCCACTAGAGGACGAAAAAGAATGTAGTGGAAAGAAGACAAAGAAGTATATTAGGATACCTTGGCTTATATCCTAATATATTACAACAAAGATTAATAGTCTAACCTTGGTTTATAAATACACCAAGGAAAGATTACAAATTCTAACAGCTATCAAGAGTGAGTGTATTGTTTTCTATTGCTCTCCTTTCTTCAATGGCAGAAATTTTAATAGCATATACAGGTAGTAAGGTTCTTAAGATTTTACTTACCAATGTCTACTCTTCAAGTGTACCTCCAACTCCTCGTATAGCGTTGACTACTTCTTTGATTCTTGTGTTCTACTGTGTGATATTTTATCCTTCTTTCATTCTGAGATCATCAAATTTTCCTGTAAGGCTTTCTACCTTGGCTCTCAGAACATTTTATCACCTCCATGTACAAGCTTCAATTTGTCCCACATCTTCTTTGTAGTTTTGCAATCTTTGACATCTTCAAATTCAGCATCAAAGAGTGAGGAAGAAAGATCTATGACGATGCAGTTGTGCTCATGCTTCTCTCTCAATTGATCTACTATAAATACTCCTGTGGGAAACACATATTCAATATCTAGGAATTGAGTAACATCATTACCAATACCTGATAAGTGGAGTCTTATCCTGCTTTTCCATGAAGCAAAGTTGTTTTTGTTCAACTTAGGAACATCTCATATGTTCATCTTGTGATCTTGACTTAGGTATTGAAACCTTCCTTTCTAAGCACACAAGCTCTGATACCAATTATTAGTAATAACTGAGAGGGGGGCGGGGTGGTGAATCAGTGGCCTCAAAAATTTATCCTTCAAACTTAAACACCAATCAATAAATCTCAGATTATTATGTCCCTGCAAGATGCATGCAATGAAATACTGATAATGATTAACTGTCTATCAGTTTTCTCTGTTAATCCTTATTCTTTCTTGATTACCGATAAGCAGTATAACTATTTACCAAAACTCAGTAAATAAGCAGAGTATACCAATAAATCTAGAGTTAGCTATGTAAGATGCAAGACAGTAAAGAAATGAATCATACACACATAACACATGACTTTTGACGTGGAAACCCTGTTAAGAGAAAAACCACTAGGACCAGTACCCCAAATTTTCACTCTTCTGAAGTGAGCCCTGCTAGGAACAACCCTGTTAAAGGTTTCAAACACATTGTTAAGTGCGACCTTGATAGAGGATTTTATACATAGAGGTTTTCCCTTAGTATCAAGCATCTATTTCTACCATCCTTGAATCATCCTCCTTCTTAGACTGTCAATAGGTATCAGGCAAGTCCAATGCTACTTTCATGAATCAACCTTTTTGGCACTCGTTGAGATGTACCTCAATATATAGAATATTGTTAAGTCCTGCTCAGTTAAGAGACTTGATGCTTCAACGGTTAAAATAAAACACTATGACCTATTCATATTGTAACTTTGAATTACAAATTTTTAGATCTATTTAAGTACATTACCTCTCTTACCAATGTATCATTTTAATCCTTGTGCTCCATACTTTCTGCTCTGTGATGTTGTGCTCATTGTTCGTCGATGTCTGTAGAATTCCTTAGCTCTTCCTTCAGCTTGTTTGATTAGCATTGCATGAAGTTTTTCTTCATTAGTTTCTCTTCAGCATCTTCTTTCTATTCACTCCCCTTAATCCCATTCGTAAATGAATTAAGCTTGTCTCTTATATAGACATAATATTCATTAATTCTTGATTCTTGGCGTGATAAACAATCTAGCCAATTAGATTTAAAGAATAACTCCTGATTCATCTCATAGATATCTTCTTGCCAACTATACAAATCAGCTTTAAATCAAACACTTATCTTTGGTTGAATAAAACAAAGTAGACAACCAGTTAAGTCTATTTTTAGCTTTGCGAGCTAGATATTTTCTCATTTTCTCAACTCTCGGTTCTGTCGGTTACTACTATAGTTAGTCGTCAGGGACAATTGACTAAACCGTCGGTGAGACTCCAGTTAGCTTCATGATCTTTGTTCTTCAGGCATCATTGGAAGTTTACTCATCGGGCAACTCTATATATTTGGTCGTCGGGTAACCTTCTGACTTTGTCTATCGGGAATTCTGTAGTTTGCTTCATTGGGCAACACTATGCTTCTGATCATCGGGTATCACTATGACTTTTCTTCTTTGCTTTGTATATCGGTGTGCACTCCGTCAGTGTTGTTTGTCACTTAGTGAATACTTGACTTTTATGCATTGCTGAAAGCATAACTTGGTTCCTTTGGTTCTCTAAAGTCTTTGGCATTATGTACATGACCGTACAGATGATATCAAGTTGACATCAATGACAATACAATCCATTAAATGATTTAATGACCTGCATTATGTTTTAACTTAACATTATCAAACATTCAATCAGTTACATGTCATCAGGAACCCACGAGTGACTTGATTGCAGAAGAGATTTGTATCTTGAATAGCTCGATGGTTATTGACCTTTGTTGATGGAAAAAGGTGGCGATAAACATTTTGAAGAAGACCCAAGGGAGAGATTTGTTGCAAAATTATTCATATTTGAAGAAGTTAAATATTATTCTGAGAGAGACTAGAGAATACCACCATGGCTTGAACTCAACCATTAAGTGAGAGAAAAGGTGTTGAGCATGTGTGTACAAGCATGCACGAGTTAGAACCTGACCCACATGGGAATGAATGTAGTCTCGGTCTATGGTAGATCTTTATGGTTTGAATAATCCGTAAATGTGAATCGACTAATGGTGAGTTCTAGTTTAGAAAAGTTAATGGAGGATAATTGAAAGTTGATAGTATCATCATGGGAATATGGAAAAAGTACGAGCCTCTAATTTGATGTCGATCAAGAAAGATTAGTGAGATATGCAGATTTAAGAAAGATATTGGAGTGATTTGCAGAATGGATGAATATGCCAATTTTGCATTACATCAGAATGGTATCAGAGCTCAGAAGATTTTGAACATGTAAATGGAAATCTACTCCAGGCAGTAGTGTGGGTTCTTTGTTGCGAGTTGATCCATCCAAGATGCAGTAGGGAAGCAGTTTTGATTGCATGTGTGAAGATCTTAGTAGAGGTCTTGGTATTGTCTCCATCAAGATGAAGCTGGGTAGAAGGTGCAAAGAAAGAAACCACTAAGAGAAGGTTAGGAAGCCTCCTCTAGAATCTTGTATGGGCAAGATGACAGTATGATGGTGTTCTAAAGAAATAGTGTGAAGAGTGGTGGACAACAGCCTATATGCACTCCATGTATAGGAGTCATAGTTAAAGGCAATAGTGGCATACATGGAGGCACAATTAGTTTTGCCAGTTTTTGTGAGGACATTTACAAAGGGACTTGGAAATCTTTCAAATACGGGAGTATAATGTAGGGCCATCACGAGACTCGAAACATTTTCAAGATCCTAGAATATACAAGGGCTTATATGGTTATTTTAATATGGCTTAGTAAGCCATTTTGATGCCTCATTGATGTAATTGGGTGTGAGACTCAGAGGAAGTTAAATCTTAGTAGTCTAAGTGTTGTAGACATAATAAATGAAAGGTTGGTATAATTATGAAGTTGACAAATTCGTTGTCAAATCCACAATACATTACTAGTTTACCTCATATGCCAACAATCTCCAAATCAGTCAGTTGGGGTAGTGGAAAGTTACAAAAATTAGTTATGTGAATTGGTTTTGGAAGTTATCAGGATCTTTGGAAGTCTTTATCATGGATTCTATAACCTGATGGAAAAGGGGGAGAGAGGAAGTTAAGCACAGAGAGAAAAGATGTTAAGGAAGAAGCCTTAGTGGCAGAGCCATGCAAAATGTAATGGCAATGTTTCTATTAATGAATTTTACTTTTAAGTGATTCATTTTTTCTATTTTTGCCATGTTAATGTCTTTGTAGTTTGGTTTCTTTGTTTTAATCTTTCTTTTAAGAAATAATTTCAACATTGAAAATGAATCGGGTTGTTAACCAATATTTTATTAGTTATTCTAGTTTATAAGTCGGTTTTATGTCAGTCTCGATTTGGGACAATGGAGGTTATGTTGTTTTGAAACACATTTTCACATGTTTGAATACGTTATTCCTGAAATGGTTTTAAGAACCGTTATGCTAGGCTTGTGCTGACTGCATACATGATATCAGGCATAAATTTATATTGCAGAGATTTTGGTATTCGGGGGTAGCCGAAGATATGAAACATTATTCCTAAAATGATAGTTGAAGACCATCGTGCTTTGAACACGACATTTGCAAATGAGAGGAAGGTGGTAGACTTTTGTTCTGAAAGTCATGCAAGAAGGAACCCGCGAGAAACGTGTTTGTAGAAAAGGTTTGTATCTGGAATAGATCGATCGTTATTGACCTTTGTTGATGGAAAAAGGTGGCGATAATATTTTGAAGAAGATCCAAGGGAGAGGTCTATTGCGGAATTCTTTGTATTTGAAGAAGCCAAATATTATTCCTAGAGAGACCAACGAATACCACCATGGCTTGAACTCGGCCATTAAGTGAGATAAAAGGAGGCAAGCATGTGTGTACATGCATGCACGAGCTAGAACCTGACCCGTATGGGAATGAATGTAGTCTCAGTTTATGGTAGACCCATACGGTTTGCGTAATTTGTAAATGTGAATCGACTAATGGTGAGTTCCAGTTTAGAAAAGTTAATGGAGGATAATAGACAGTTGATAGTACCATCATGGCAATATGGAAAGAATATGAGCCTCTAATTTGATGTCTGTCAAGAAAGATCAGTGAGATAAGCAGATTTAAGAAAGATATTGGAGTGTTTTGCAGAATGGAGGAATATGCAAATTCTGCATTATATTAGCGGAGCTATACCCAAGACAATTTAGAGGAAAGATAATTATCGTATATCTTTTCAAACTATTGGTTGTAGATCTTGTCTTATATTTTGGGCACTCTATGGTCATTTGGTTGAGTTTGTGGAAAGATGAATCTATTCACCAACAGATTTTTGGTGACTCTACAGGGGAAACGGAGGTGAAGATCAGTACCTAATTTGTTTAAACAATTGTTGTATTATCTGCATTTACAGGATATTGGCGACTATATAGATGACCATGCCGAATATAAATATCATGGAAAAGACAAGGCCTAATCCCTCTTTCATGGAAATCTATCACACATGAAAAATTCTTGCACGAGCTCTTGGATAGTTTCAAAGAAGGCATCTCCCAGGATGTCAGGAATAATGTCAACTTGGAAGATAATAATACCTCTACGTTATTGTGGATAAGTCTCTGCATAAGTTTCCATAAGCTAAAAGATCTCCAAGGGTTTGAAAAGAAAGTTTTTCAGCTGAAGAAATAGTTAGAGGTTGATGATGATGAAGCCCCAGTCATTTCATATCATTTGATTTCTTGTAATTACCTAGTTTTAAGTGAACAAAAGGCCCAAACAACAATCATCAGGCCTTAATAAGATCATACATCATCAAGCAAGAAAAACCAAAGAGACATTAAAGGATCTATGAGTAGCAATGACAAAGGTTTGTCAAAACTTTTCATTTCTCAAGATGTAGAAAGTTTTAGATTTGAGAATAGTAAAAACCATGCAACTTCTTTGGATTCTATTAATGAGTGCTTTCAGCTTAACATCTTGTCTGGGTATGAAAATTTCAAGTTTCTGGAAGATATAGAGGGAAGTGTTTCTTCATGCTCTAAAGGCTATAATGATCCTATAATAGAAACATTTTGTTTTGAAGATGAAACTCTTCTTTTTCCTCATAATGAAGCTATTGTTAGCAATCAATAAAAGACAGGTTTTGATAATGATTCATCTCTTTGTAAAAATCTGATCAAAGAAGGAAATTTTGAAGTAAACTTTCAGCAAGAAGATAGCTCAACTAAAATGTTGGACAACATTTACCTTGTTGAAGAAGATGAAATCATATGCAAATTTGTTTCAGCTATCAAACAAGAGGACTCCTCTGTGCATAATCTAGGTATTAATAAACAATCCACACTAAAAGCATGGTGCTGGTTGAATTCTTTTCCATTTCAAATCCTTAAATTTAATGTTGCTAAAAATGGGGCTGAAGAATGTGATCATACAATGGGAAATGAGGAAGATGGAATGTGTTGCATGTTTGATGATAGTTTGATTCTTGATAGGAATGAAGGAAATACCTATATGAGAGTCGATCCAATGCTTGATGAAATCTCCTTCTCTACCAAGACCAACCCTAGTGTTAAGAAAATCATATAAAGAATGGTAGTCTTGGTAGCAGTAATTGTGAAAATGGTGTGATTTTTCTTGAAGAAATTCCTAAGACTTGTTTTTTTTAAGCTAGGAATAGAATCTTGCTTGGGGAATATTATGCAAAAGAATCTGGGGGATACACAAGCTTATGAGGAAAGATGGATCTTCGGGAATAATTCTTTCCTCTCCAAATCCCTGCATATCATGAGTCTAATCTCAAGCATCAAAGAGATCATCAAATGATAGCTGTCATGGGCTATTACATCTGAATATCAGGCATTATTCAGAAGGGGCTCATAAATTTCCCAGTCGGTGGATGGATTTATATAGGTATTATTTACCTCAAGTAACTATAGTGAGGCCTTCTTTCCTGTACATACTAGAAAATATATTTTTGTTGCATGTAGTGGTAGTTGGAATAATTTTCAAGCTTCAACGTGTTGCTAGTCTAGGTGTTTTCAGCTTGTTGTAGCCTTGCTCCTCTCCACCCGCATTGCAAGCAGCTCCATGCATTCCAGTTTTTTGTAACTCTATTGTCCAAAAGATTTAGGCGCTCATTTTTTCAATGAGAGAATGCTAAATTTCTATGCTATTGTATCATAAATAATTCCCCTATAGAGCCAATGTTAGCTTTCATTTAGACCTAAATTTACAATTTCAAAATTTGGATTTCTCTTTATTCTCGAACCTCATTGAACTAGGTTCATATGGTGCAGTTACTTCACATCATACCCAGCTTGGTTCAAGAATAGGACTTGAACCATTTTGAACTAGTTCAAAATGATTTGATTGGTACAAATAGGTTTAGGAGGTTTGGGGGTTCAAATATAAGAATGGTTGCATATTCAATGAATATATAAAGACTCTCCACCTCCTTCAAGTATTAAATCCCCCTCAAACTTGACTACCAAAATTAAGGAATTTGTTCATCATTAAAGTATGATGTGGTGTGAGGACGTTGTAGGTGTAATTTATGTTACAAGAAGGAAATTTAGTCAAACTATTTCTTATTCAAAAGACGTGCCTTGTATCATTTTAATAGGAAGAACCTCCTCAACAAATGAAACAATGACAGACTTGACACAAACATATAAACATCGATGCTAGGATTCAAAATAAAGGATAAGGCCCATTGATCGAAGATCAGTATGTGATCAGATCATATATGTTGAAAGATACAAGTAAGTCATTTGACAAAATCTCAATTCACATATGTTGCATGTAGAGACCTTGGTTGGTTGAAATCATAATTTGATTAATCACCGAAATGCAAGACTTCAAGTAGCTAGTGTATAGATATTAATGGATGGGTACCAACATTAAAATTATATCCATTTTTCAATGCGGATAACGCTAAATAACATCATATGTCCCTCTAGAAATGCATCAAGCCCATTCATTCTAAGATAGACACACTAGTACATTTGACCCACAAAATTGACTAACATTTCCGACCAAGCACTAAAATGGTTTTGCTTGGTCGGTTTATCAAAGGAAAATTTTGATTTTTTTTAATCCATTCCTGTGTTGGTCAAAATTACGACAACAATTATACATTGTCATAATTACGAACAACAAAGGCATATAAATTTTTAAAAAAATGGTTTCATTTTATTTTATTTTGTCATTTCCGCAAAGCAGAGCTGGGGGAGGGAAGGAGGGCATGAGCTATCTTGAAGTTTTTCTCCGCAGTGGTGTTTCCTCATTCCAAATATTTCTTCATTCATCATTTCTAGCATTGGGAGTGTGATGCGACTTTGTCTTGGATCACTCCTTGAAACTTCATGCTAGAACATGTTTCTCAATCCTTGGCTGATGATTTCTACACAGAACGCATAGATGATCATCAAAAATGAAAAACACCCTATCACTTGAGGTGAGCAAGAATTTTCAAAATCTTAATCCCACACCTCTCTTTTCATTTTGAATTATTTGTATGGGCACAATTGCAAGGGTAGGGTTTTTGTAATCTTTGGAGTCTGTTTGGAGGATCTATATCTGTTAGAATATCATGCGAGTTTTCAACCATTGTAGTTAGGGCCCTTGATTTTCATTGCAAATAGCTCCAATAAAGTTGTCCTGTCAAATATATAGCTTCTGTATGTGTAGATTGAATATGCTAGTTAACAATTGTTTCTATTCAGTTAAGAAGTGACTTCCCAAACACAAGGATTTTTGGAAACTGGCTTTCTAACTTTTAAACTTTTAGGACGTTTGGTTGTGTGGGTCTATCTTTTGGACTATAAAAGATAATTAGTTTCCAGTGTTATTGGCCTTTGAATGTGGTTTCTTTTGGTAAAAATTTGTAGATTACTAGCTCCAAGAAATTTTTTTAAATAATTGAATGATTTTATTCCAATTAGGATTTGTAACTATAGAATGTCAAAACCCATTTTAAAGCTTGAGAACTGCACGTTGTTTGTTCCTTTACATTCAAAATAAGATAATGACATTCTGAGAGAGACTATTAATTTTAAGAAATAAATCAACTCTAAAATTGAAGTATTCTAGTTCCTTCTAATTTCGGTATAATTAAACTTGAATTTTTTTATTTGACCTATGAAATGTGATAGAGGTTCTTATTTTCTACTTTTTGGAGAACTTGGCACTTTGAAAAGTATTGCAAGCCTCATGGATGATGACAATATCAACAATATGTTAAAGAGTTACCTATTTAGGACCAAGAAGAGAAACATGATTGATAAAACTAAGCCTTTGAAAAGAAATGGTAGGTGGTTAAACGATAAAAAATGATTTTGCACACTTCAAAATATAGGAGCATAAGTTAAACTATATGGCATACTATGGACTGGTTTGACTACAAAGGAATGAACTTGAACCACTTTAGAGCTGAGAATAGAGCCACATAAAAATTAATTAAGGTAGGAAATCACGACCCCCTTAATAATCGACCTTAAACATAGAAGGCTCTACATGGAGCTTAATACCTTGTTCCATTTTACCAATGCCTTGTACACTATAACCTTGTTTAGAAGTGATACCAAAACCAAGATTTTCATTTGTTTGCAAATATGAAGGAGGAATATAATTATGTATATTTTATAGAATTTATATTAAGTGATATATCATCAAGGAAATACATAACATAATCTTGTACTATAATGTTTTTGTGTATAAGGTAACCTGTAGGAGAATGAGGAGGTTCTAAGATGATTAAGATGTCAATATTTGAATATTGTCCCCCTTGCACCAAAGTAACCTTATTAGAAGACAACTCATCATTGCAAACAAATTCTTCATCTATGTTAAATATATAATTAATAGGGGCATCAATTATTTCCTAATGATTAATGGATACTCTAGGAGAGGTAAAAGGATTATTCATCTCAATATCATCCCCAAAAGGATTATCAAAGGTCACACTTGAAACATCTACTAAATTTTTAATTTATGCCAAATAATCAATATTCACTTAAGAGTATCAAATCATATAGAAACATGAAGTATGCATAAAATATTTAGGAAATCAAGTGGATAAAGAGAACATCTTTTAAATCATTATGATTAAGCTATTAATATGAATTTAAAGAAATCATCATCTAACACATGATTTTCATAAATGTAGCTAATAAAAAATTTATTGTGCGTGAATTGAGAACCAATTAGATCTTGGAAATTCAATATTAAATTACAAACTTCCAATTAAAAATATGTAAGGGTAAGACATGATAGGTTCACCAAAATAAAATTTAGGTGAAATTTGGTGGGTCTGATATTGAAAAGTAGAGATTAATCTAACTCACATTTCACTTATTTTCATTAGGGGGGATCAAAACTTATTGAATTTCAAGATGAGGTAGCCAAGAGATGAATAAAAAGTTGTTTGGAATGATGCACTCCCTCATTATTAATTTATTTATATGATTTTAATTACAGTTAGGTAAAATAGAAAATCAAGTACTAATCGACAGGAATAGAAGTTGTAGTTTTGACACAACAATATTGAGAAAAAGATATAGAAAGGAGATTAAGAGATGAACTTGCCATTGAAATTCAAGCTCAAAATGTTACGATTAATTTTCTTAGTGTCATTTTCCTTGTAGACGAAAAAATGATATTGTATGAAGATCTGGAACTACAACACCACTCTAATGCATGCTTTAAAATATATTTGAGAAAGAATTGGACTAATTTACTAACTGCATATTATGTCAAGAAATCAGAAACATCCTAGTCCTTATTTTAGAATTTGAATATTCTTGTCACCTTGTCTAGATCTAATTTTTTTTTATCTCTAGATCTATGAACCTACACACAAGATATTGAAAATGGTGTTTATGTTGTATAGGGGTTTTCCTTAGTCGTGCCTAGGGAAGATTCAACCTTCCCCAAAAAATGATGGTAAATAAATTTAAAGTACAATGCTAAATAGCATAAGATTATACCTCAAGGTTGAGTATTTTGATGAATTTTATCACTAACTTGACAAGGTCTTTGATTTTTTATGTTACAAAATGACTCCTCTAAACAAAATCAAACATAAAATCTCATTGACAAGAAGAATATTTTAACTTGCTACTCCTTACTTCCTAGAACTAAAAAAAATCACTCACAATGCTAGCTCTACAGGACTTGTAGAATGTAGAATATTTATAATGAATGAGAATAGGATTCTCTTGTATAGGGTTCACATGGTATTTCATAAACTAAGCTAACCTTTCAATGGTCGTATGAAAATATCAAGATAAAATAATAATTGGTAGGAATTGACAGGTTGTCATATTTAAATTTGGGACCATTTTGGAGGAACTATAGTGCTTAGCACCATAGTCCATTTGGACCATGACTCCTAGTTCTCTAAACCATCAAAAATATGGTGCTCGATTCTCTATTCCATCCAGAAAGGTTTGGATCAATGGAACATGGAACATGGAACATATAAGGCTCAAAACACATGATTTTACCTCCATACTAGTAGATGAGAATAGTTTGGAAGTTAATGAGATAGAAATATGATTAGAATGAGAAATGAGGAGGTACACTAAGGAAAGGGTAGAAAAGGAGGGTGGAATTGTAAGGGGTTACAATTTATGACATTACTATTGGAAAAGAGTTGAGTAACTGAGAGGGGAGGGGTGAATTAGTTACCACAAAAAGAAATCTAAGTCCCTTAGATCTCAAACAAATTTAAGGGTATGTGCAAGATAATGGTATGTCAAACCAGGCCCTTAAGTGACAATGAAAATTTAGAAAATTAGGTTTAGGAAAGTTGACGTAAAAATTTGAACAAGTTATCAATCTTATATTAAAAATGTGTAAGAAGAGAATCTCTAGAAAATTGAATTTAGTTTCTTTTCTCCAAGGTATTGTATTTTTAAAAAATATTCTATATTGTGAAATTTCAAATTTATATGCAGTAGTATGAAAATTTCAGGAAAAAGATAAGAAGTAGGTGTATGTCTGACCACCTTAAACCTAATAAAATGATAATATTTTTTTACAAGATTATAGATATAACTAGTAAACTCATTTCCAGATGTGATGGATATTTATTTGCAATTTTTTTCTTTGTAAATAATTAATTATTGTTTTTCTACTACAAATTTTCCAGAATATAAAACATTTCATGTCTGACCACCTTAACTTAGTCTAAACTTCATCAAATTGAAAACTTTTTATTTTTTTATCGTAGTAGGAAAAACATAAAATGTGACTCATGTTTAGGATTTCAAAAATTTTATATTGTTTGAAAGCTATACCTATTTTTCAATCAGTCTATCAATGAGGACAAAAAATATAAGAAGTAGGTGTGTGTCTGACCACCTTAAACACAATCAAATGATAATATTTTTTTATTAGGTTCTAGATATAAGTAGTAGACTCATGTCCGGATGTGTCTTATATTTTTTTATAATTTTTTTCCAAGTAAATAATTAATTATGATTTTTCTTCTACAAATTTTCTAGAATATAAAAACTCTCATGTCTGACCACCTTAATTTAGTCTAAACTTCATCAAATTGATTTTTTTTTTCTTTTTTTATTATAGTAGGTGAAGTATAGAATGTAACACATGTTTCAGATTTAAGAAATGTTATACCATTTGAAAGTTATAGGTATTTTTCAATCAGTCTACCATTCATGACATCTTTTTCACATCGCCACTTTTTGCCATACCATGATCCTGCACATACCCTTAACATTATTTCTCTGTTAACATATATATTTAACTATCACTCGGTTAACATAGAAAATCTTAAGATATTAACTATGATTATGTTTTAGTAATTAATTGCAAAAACATAAACCATAAAGCAAATGAAATGTACACAGATAACACAAATATTTAACATGGAAACCCAATATAGGAAAAACAACCAATAGAAACTAGTCATTGTTTTTCACTCTTCTGAAGTGAGCCCTGTTAGGAGCCAAGCCTGTTAAAGGTTACAATAACACACTATTAGGTGTGACCCTGTTTGAGGATTTAATCACAATGTAAGGAGTGGCCTTGTGAGAGGTCTTCAAACACTTCAATGTAGAAACGTCACCTTGTGAGAGGATTTATAAAAGACTGTTAATTCTACTCTATTAAGAGATTTTGATCACTGCTACAGTTGTTAGAAAGTAACAAAGGATTGACCTGTTTTGATAAGCAACTGTCTTTGTCGATTCAAATATCTGTACTAGATTAATTACTTGATCCTCACTGATGGGATATTCTGTTGTAGTCCTCTATATTCTATCCTCAATCAGAATCCCATATGATTTCACCTTCACTCTTCATATCACACTTCACATGTGCAATTCCACATCACCACTATCTCACTCTTCAATCCAAACTTGACCTTATATATATATATATATATATATATA